>JADRCD010223800.1:0-45458 GCA_019843815.1 Montemys delectorum | reverse complement strand
TCCCCATGCCTGCCACCCCACCCTCTCCCACTTATTGGCCCTGGCATTCCCCTACACTGGGGCACAAACCCTTCACAAGGCCGAGGTCCTTTCCTCCTATTGATGATCGAATTTGCAGTCCTCTACTATACACATGCTGCCAGAACATTCAATTCCACCATGTATAGTCCTTGATTGGTGGTTGGGTCCCTGGGAGCTCTGAGGGTACTAATTAGTTCATATTGTTGTTCGTCCTAAGGGGCTACAAACGCTTCAGCTCCATAGGTCCTTTCTCTAACTCCTTCATTGGGGACCGTGTACTCACTTCCATGAATGGCTGTGAGCCTCTACATCTGTATTAGTCAGGTATTGTCAGAGCCTCTCAGGAGATAACTATATTTAGGCTGGCTTGTCCTTCCTTCAGTCTCTGCTCCATAGTTAATCTCTGCCACTCCTTCCGTGGGTATTTGGTTCCCCCTTTTAAGAAGGAATGAAATATCCACCTTTTGGTCTTCCTTCTTCTTAAGTTTCTTGTGGTTTGTGGGTTACTTTTTAATTAAAACTTTATTAAGGAGTACCTGGAAGGTCAGTGTGTGAAGGGGGCAGTAGCAACGCGGGTCCTCCTCCTGTTGCTCTCTGTGCCATGGCTATGCACAGAAACCCAGCCTGAGGTGCTGGGAAGCCCACCACTGTTTGTGGAGACTTCATGGAGGGTGCGGAGGAAGTGGCAATAAATCCACCAGTGGATTAGCTGGCTTCTTTGGAGTAGGAGAAGCAGGTTACTCAAAAGCTGATTTGGCGAGCATCCCACTGACTGATATGAACCCCTTTTCTCCTTATTTAAATGTGGATCCATGCTATCCCCTTCAGGATACTAATAGTTTTATTTTGCCAACTGGAGCTAATAAAACTCGAGGCAGATTTGAGCTAGCTTTCTTTACCAGTGAAGGATGTTGCATGACAAGGACTGCATTCAGAACAATGAACAGTCTTCGCTTAGGATTGAAGGAAACCCAGAACGTGGCCTGGTTCAAACCAAGAAATCTACAGATTCTGAATATGGTAACTAGGCAGGGGGCACTTTGTGCTAATACTCTACATTCCCTGGCTTTGCTATATAGTGCTTTTGGTGTTATCATTGAGAAAATACAGGGTACAGAAGACGACCTCAAAACAGTAGCAGCTGGAACCTTGATGGGAATGTTATCTAAATGTACAGGTAGTCTTCGAGGAATAGCATGCGGTGGCCCAGCAGGACTGACACTCACCAGTCTCTATGCACATAAAAGGCTCCCTGCTCCTACGGTCACTCTGAAGATTTCTGCCACCTCAGGAATGAGGGATACTACATAGTCATCCAGATCAATTAATAAGTTACTCTGGAGTTGCTTTCTCTCTTGTACCTACAATTACTTTGAACAACTGGAGACTCGGATTTGCTGTGACCAAGATGAAGCCTGGACTGCAGTGCTTGATCTCAGTGAGGGGAAGCCAAACCCTTTGGTGGCTCACTGAGTATATGTTCTCTTCTAATTTGGAGATTATCTTTCACCTCCTACCCTCAAACCAGAAAAACACTTACTCTCCAAATTCAGGCCATACTTTTATTACCATGTTGATTCATTTAAAAATCTAAAACTTAATGTAGTCCTATTTTCCAAATAGATGGTGAAAATAAAACCAAGTTCATTTAAAAAAAAAAAAACAACTTTATTACGAAGAGCTTGCAAATAAAAATTATCACCAGACAGACGTAAAGTCTATGCCTCTCCACAACCTTCGATATGCCAAGGAGTGGGGGGGTTGAAAGTCTTCTCTACTCCATAGCAACATGTTGACTGCCTCGATCTTGTGTGGGTCTTTCATACATCAGATTTTCTCTGGGAAATTAACTCCTTGTCTATATCTTTTGCAAATATCCAGTTGAAGTTATACTATTTCTAACTATATAGAAACATTCTGTATCTTGCATGGTGGCACTATGATTTCACAATTTGATGTCTAGGTTTTTTTCACTTAGCATCAAATACAGTCTACATGTTTTCATAAGTGTGTGCTATCTTATAAGAGCTCCCCAGCATTCCTATCTTATTATCATCTATTTCATCAGAGGTAGGTAGATATTTAAGAAATGGTTCTTTGCTGGCTATTATTATTAAACCATACAGAGACTGTCATACACCTTTGTTAATGAAAAAGTGATGTCTCCCAAGTACCAGGTTCTCTCTGAAATTTAGAATCACCCTTTCAACTGTCAAATTCCTAGTTTCACATCCACAAGTCTCAGACATATCTGAACTACTTGCCACAAACTTCTTCATGATTTTTCCATCTCAGATCTGCACTCTTAATAGCTTATCTAAAATAAACCTCGAATTGATAATTTATAGGAAAATAAATTTATTCGTTACAGATCTAAATGCTGAAATATTCAGATTTTGTGTCTAATAAAGGATCTCATCTTCCAAGATGGTGCCTTGTTGCTGTGTGCCATGTGGTAGAAGAGCAAAACATGTCTTCATGATTGAGACACTGCCTAAAAGCCTCATTATGTAGAGAGTATGAGGTTTCCAAAAATGCAAATTTAATTGGAGGTCACATAATCAATCCACAGCAAAGAACACAAAACAACTTAAGATCTTGCACTTTCCTACAAAGAATTCATAAAGCAAGAAGATTCTCAAGAAAAAAAAAACTGTATATGTATTGAAGTTAGTGTATGTGTTTGTATAATAATTAAATACAAAATATCTACCCAAAAGTACTCATTGAAAATTAATAAGCATATAATTAGTACATTTAAATTTCAAACATTTTTCTTTCAAAGCCAAAATAAACAAATAGAAAATTTTCAGCAAAATATTTACCAAAGATATACAAGACAAGTTCATTTCTAAGAGAAAATTCAACTGACCAAAGACCTGCAAAAGATCAGCCAATGACTATTCTACCATGAAGGGGCTCAAGAGCTCTCATCCTTAGCTAAGAAACTAATCATGGCTTCTGGAAAAAAGGAGTTGGTATCCTTTGTGTGGCCCCTGGTAGGGGGCCAGTGGATGGCCCAATTCCCATGAGTGTCTAGGCAGTACTGGGTGAGTTGTTAAAAACAAAAGGATATAAAGATGGGAAAGGTGGGAAGGTAAAAGTGGATCAAAGAGGAGATGGGGGTATAGTAGGTGATTAAACACACTGTAGGTGTGCATGTATGCAATTCTGAAAGGATATATCTTATACCTAAAAAAATAGTAAGAAATTTTATTTCAAAAATTACCAAAGTTTTCCAAAAAATAATAGTAGTTTTTAGTTATGTTAAAGTGAGATAAGAATGTAATACCTGGTATTTTCTGAGTGTTTTCTCTAAATTGAAGATGTTTCATATATCTTATATTCCTCAAACTCTTTAAGAGAGATACTTTATTACTCTATTTCAGATTAGAAAATCAAAGTTGGCCCAGCAAGGTGTCTTAGCAAGTAAAAGCACTTCCCACCTCACCTGATGATCTGAGTTTGATCTCTGGGTGTCACATGTTGGAAGGAAAACAACTTCTACAGGTTGCCCTCTAACATCTACATGTATGTGGTGGTATGTGTGTGCCTACATATATATACATGAACATAAGTAAATAAGAAAACCCAACAAGAGAGTACATACAAGACACATATTTTAAATGACAGTTCATTAGGTATCAATTTGGCTGTGCTGAGTTGTTGGAGATTTGTTCAAATGTTATTCTGGATATATATGTGAAGGCTCCTATTTGAGTAATGATAGCACATAAATCAATGAGCCTTGAAAGTACAGGAGATTGTTCTTCATGAAATGTACAGGCTTTATTCAATATTGAAGGTTTGTAAATAGAATATAGCCTGTCCTTTCCAACACAAAAGGAATGCCACCAAAAGACTGCCTCAGGATGACCTATAACCATTCTTCCCTGGATCCCCAGCCTACATACTCACCCACCAGATCTTGGATATGTCAGCAACTCATTGTATCCATCCTGCAAAATGTGGTTCTTTAAAGTCTTATCCCCATTTTCCTCCTCTGTACACATAATTTAAAACATATATTCATACATTATAACCTGTTATATTTGCTTCTTTGGAGAATCCTAATATTTCATAATCTTCATATGTGGTGGAGCCAGCTTCAAAATTCACATTTTCAATAGGTCACCCTTCTTTATTACCCATTATATCTTCCCTATAGATTCTTTATTTGTAAAAAAAAATTTATGTAACATTTTGAGCTAACTTTTTGATTGTATACATATCCTGGTTACTGCTCTATTTCTTTTCTTTTTTTTTTAAGTTTTATTCCATTATAATGAGAAAAGTTATATGATTTCAATTTATCTGAATTTGTTAACATTTAAAAACATATTTTAAGTAAATAGAATTAAATCACATTCTTGTTTTCCTTTTGTACTCCAACTCCTCCCAGAGACCCCCTTCAATACCTACAATATCCTTTTTGTCATATTCTTTAAAATTTATAAAATATTATAACAATAAAATTGAGTATTTTAAAAGTTGTTTGATATAAAATAACAATCAATTTAACAGTGTTATGTAGATGGCTGTCTACGGCAATACTGAAAATACATACATTTTTCTCAATATAAATTTTAAATAACTCCAAATATATTAACTGTATATTTCAAAATAATACATCACTACTAATATTTTCTTAAATGAACATAAATTTATAAAGTGTTTTTGTTTGTTTGTTTGTTTGTTTTGTATTTAGTAGAGCTTAAAATCTTGGCTTTTGTAGCCGCCCAGTGGCCCCATGTACGAATGGATTTTCTGGAATGGGCTCAAGGTCCTGAAACATAATTTTGGGGTACCAGAACTGCAGGAAGGGTTTGTAAAAATTAGACTAACACGTGATGTGTTTTTAGTCTGCCTTCTTTCATTCAATTCTCCTTGTTACAAGCTAACAGGTAGAATAGGTAAGGCAAAACCCCTCCCCCAAGTTTATCAGCCACTTGGAAAAATTAGCAACTTCTTCTTCAGTCTCTGGAGGCAGGACTGGAACTTGAAGAGAGGCGTGGCAATTAACAGGAGGTGGGCAAAGAGGTGTGGCAAGGCGGGGTCTGATGAATCAGCCCTCAGCTGAAGGAGGATCACAGGCTCTTACTGTGGTAACTTAATACAAAAGTTACAAACGTCAAGCAAAGCATTCAGTCTCACTCTTCGTTGTTCTCTTACAAGCCCCTTCCCAATTCAATTGTCTATGTTTCTTCTGGGCATATAAATACTTTTGAAATATGTAAGCTGTTCTGAAAACCATAGTATACTGTAAAAACATGAAATAAACAAAACTACTAATAGAGAGGCTGAGATAGGAGAAGCAAGATCTCAAGACCATTATGTTGTACACAGCAAGACACTGTCATGAACAAACAAGCTGAAAGTGTATATGGATTGTATAATATTGAACGTATTTCTCCAATTACCAAATTAGAGAGACCATTGGATGACAGTCAATAAATTTCTAATTCCTCATATTTTTGGATTTCAACCAATTAGGATATATTGGTAATATTAATTTTCATATTAAGATATTAAGAAAAAATAATTGTTACTTCCTGTTGTTGTTATAAGAAGTGGAATTAGGTTTGTGTGGATTTGTTGAAAGATTACTTTCTTGCTTCTTCTAGGATGTACTTTTGCTCCTTATGTTGATGTTTTCCATCTATTATCCTTTATAGGGCTGGATTTGTGGAAAGATATTGTGTAAATTTTTTTTTTGTCATGGAATATCTTGTTTTCTCCCTCTAAGGTAATTAAGAGTTTTGCTGGGTATAGTAGCCTGGGATGGCATTTGTGTTCTTGTAGGGTCTGTAAGACATCTGCCCAGGATCTTCTAGCTTTCATAGTCTCTGGTGAGAAGTCTGGTGTAATTCTGATAGGCCTGCCTTTAGATGTTACTTGACCTTTTTCGCTTACTGCTTTTAAAATTCTTTCTTTCTTTAGTGCATTTGGTGTTTTTATTATTATGTGTCGGGAGGAATTTCTTTTCTGGTCCAGTCTACTTGAAGTTCTGTAAGCTTCTTGTATGTTCATGGGCATCTCTTTCTTTAGGTTAGGGAAGTTTTCTTCTACAATTTTGTTGAAGATATTTACTGGCCCATTACACTAGGAATCTTTACTCTCTTCTATACCTGTTATCCTTAGGTTTGTTCTTCTCATTGCATCCTGGATTTCCTGGATGTTTTGGGTTAGGAGCTTTTTTCTTTTTGCATTTTCTTTGACTGTTGTGTCAATGTTTTCTATGGTGTCTTCTACCCCTGAGAGTCTCTCTTCTATTTCTTGTATTCTGTTGGTGATTCCTGATTCCTGATTTCTTTCCTAGGTTTTCTATCTCCAGGGTTGTCTCTCTTTCTGATTTCTTTATTTTTTTCTATTTCAATTTTTAGATTCTGGATGGTTTTGCTCATTTCTTTCACCTGTTTGTGTTTTCCTGTAACTTTTTAAGGGATTTTTGTGTTTCCTCTTGAAGGGCTTCTAGCTATTTATCTGTGTTCTCCTGTATTTCTTTGAGGGTGTTATTTAAGTCCTTCTTAAAGTCCTGTATCATCATCATGAGAAGTGATTTTATATCTAAATCTTGCTTTTCTAGAGTGATGGCGTGTTCAGGACTTGCAACGGTAGGAGTATTGGGTTGTGATGATGCCAAGTAACCTTGGTTTGTGTTGCTTATATTCTTATGCTTGCCCCACATCATCTGGTTATCTCTAGTGCTACCTGCCCTTGCTAAATCTGACTAAAGCCTGTCCTTCCTGTGATCCTGGTTGTGTCAGAACTCCTCAGAGTCAAGCTGTGTCTGTGATCTTGTGATTCTTGGATCCTGTGATTCTGGGCTTGTTAGAGCACCTGGGAGTGGAGCTTCCTTTGGGTGTTTTGGGAATTATTGCAGAGTTTGCACCCAAGGTCTTCTCAGGGCACTAGCAGTCCCAGACAGACTAAAAGCAACCCGAGCCACTGGGTTGACAGAGTTCCTGTGTGCCTGGATCCTGCTGGTCCCAGTTACTCCTGGAGTTGGAACAGATATTGTGTCCTCCTCACCTTTGATCCTGGGCATGTTAAAGCATCTGGGAGTGGAGCTTCCTCTGAGTGTTGAGGGACTGGCTGCGGAGCCATTACTGCTCTATTTCTATGTAGTGACACCATGACCAAAGCAATCTTATAAAAGAGAATTTAATTGTGGGCCTTCTTATAGTTTCAGAGGGTTTAGTTCATTATCATCATATCAGGGGCATGGTGGGAGCATGGATGTACTCAGGGTACTGGAACAGTAATTGAGCTATGCCCTCATCCACAGGCAAAAACAACAACACTGGGCCTAGTGTGGGCTTTTGAAAGCTGAAAATCACACCCTCAGTGACATACTTCCTCCAACAAGGACAATCCTTCTTACATAGTGCCACTTCCTTCAAATATATGGGCCTATGAGGATCATTTTCATACAAAAATCCACAACACATTAACAGCCTTTTAAGAGTTCATATATTATAGGAGTTCCTTCTAAGTAAATGTTCAAATTCCAATGCTAATTTGTATATATAGCACTTTTCTTGGACTAACAATATTTGAATACATTTCCATTTTTGATAGAGAACACTAAATAAATTATGATACACAAGAGTAAATATTAGAAATCTATTAAAATGCTGCTGAATTCAAGGCCATAGAGAATTACTCTGCTGAAAACATCAAATTGTCAAGACAGAGTGAACCCTTACCCATAGTGTCATAGAAATTATGTTGAAAATGAAGCACACTCACAGATACACAGAGCAAATGCAGAGACAATTGTATCAGAAACTCAGAAATTATTATTCTGGGTCCTGTCATTCAAGCTCATTTTCATCTTTATAATTTTCTATATACTTTGTAGGCTTTACAAAAAATGTCACTGGTGTGTGTGTGTGTGTGTGTGTGTGTGTGTGTGTGTGTGTGCATGTGTGTGTGTGTTTGGATGTCTCTGTATATGTTTGTTTGTGTGTGTTTCTTTAAACATGGCAAAAAAAGTTAGCAATGTGACCCTCAAGTCTTCAGATTAAGAAAATAATTTCTTCCTGTGAAGTTTTCTGTATATCCCTTGATTTGGTTTCACCAGTAAACAACAAGTTACCTTCCTCTCTACTCAGTTACTTCATAGCAAGCAGGAAGAGATAAGAGTGATGATAGTTAAGGATGCTCAATCAATCAAACTGATTCTTTAATCAAAGCTATGAGTCAAGATTTATAGTGATTTTAAAAAAGCCAAAGGGGTGTGGTGGGGACATCCTTTTGGAGACAGGTGGGGAGGAATGGGATGAGGAACTGTCGGAGGGTAGACCAGGAGGGGGATACTGACTGGACTGTGAAAAATGATTAAAGAACAACAATAAAAAAAATCTTTAGAAAAAATGAAAGCATGAAGACATCATTTATACACCATGCATGCCTATAACCCTTTTTAATACACCTAGCTCCATGGTTTTTAATAGCTTCCTAGAGTTGTGATATTATCAAAGCAATAGTGTTTGGAATATTATACTTATTCTACAATGAAATCCCTAGTCCCTACCCAAAGAAACCACTTCCTTTTCTTTTCTTCCCCATCCCTGGACATCATTAAGCAACTTTGTGCCTTTATCTGAATGTCTGTTGTAGATGTTTCATATAAATGCTTTTATAATGTATCTTTTCTTTCTTTTTGTATGTTTTCCTGTATTTGTTTTCTTCATAATTTATCTTTTAATTCACATTACATCCCAATCACAGCACCCTCCCTCCTCTCTTCCCAGTTCTGCCCTTACAAATCTCTCTATTACCCTCTCTTCTTCTCCTCAGAGCAGGGGAAGCCCCCTTGTGTAACACACACCCTGGGATATTTAGTCCCCGTAGGACTAAACACCACCTCTCCCAGTGAGGCCAAACCAGGCAGCCCGGATAGAGGATCCAATGGCAGGCAACAGAGTCAGAGTAAGCCCCCACTCCAATTGTTAGGGGACTCAAATGAAGACCAAGCTGTACAACTGCAACAAATGTGTAGGGGGCCTAGGTCCAGCCACTACATGCTTTGGGTGGTTTGGTCTCTGAGCCCCATGGGCCCAGGTTAGTTGACTCTGTATGTCTTCTTATGGTGTCTTTGACTTCACCCCCAACACTGCTCACTCAGTTCTATCCCCTACTCTTCCATAGGACTCCCCATGATCCACTTGATGTTTAGCTATGGGTCTCTGCATCTGTTTCCATCTGCTTCTAGATGAAGCCTGTCAGTGACAGTTATGCTAGGATCCTGTTGACAAGCATAGCAGAGTATCATTAATAGTGTCAGGGATTGTCTCTCTCCCATGGGATGGGTCACAAGTTGGGCCAGTCATGGCTTAGCCATTCCTTCAGTGTCTGCTCTATCTTTACCCCTCTACATCTTTTAGGTAGAACAAATTTGGGGTTGAAGGTTTTGTGGGTAAGCTGATGTCCCCCTCCATCCACTGGAAGTCCTATATGAGGTGGCCACTTGAATCTCTATATTCCCTTGCTGGCAGGAATTTCAGCTGGGTCACTTCCAGAGACTCCCCATAGCCTCCCCCATAGAAGGTCTCCAGCTAGTCTCAGAGATGCTGCCTACCTGATTTCCATCCTCCCTCCAAGTCCTCTCTCACCATCATCCTGAATAAAGTAAAGCAGACCTAGAAAGACAAATATAGTATACACTTGCTTATAATTCAACGTTAGCCATAAAGTGTAGGATAATGATGCTATAACCTACAGACTCAAAGAAACTGGGTGATAAGGAAGGCCCAACAGAGGATGTGTGAATCTCACTCAGCAAAGGAAACAAAATACTAATCAGAGGTGGATAGAGAGGAAACTGGGTGGAAGAGGGGGTGAGGAGGGGTATGGGTATTTCGGTGTAGGGAAAGGGGGCTAGAGAGGATTGGGAATGATATGTATCTATTTCTGCCTAGTTTCCTTCAGTTAGCATATTTTGAAGGGTCATTTGTACTGTAGCGTGTCTCAATATTTCTTTCCTTTGTTGCAAGAATAACATTATACAACAGAAATGTGCTACCTTTTAGAATTCATTAATGAGTTGATAGACACTTGAATGGTTTATTTTTTGAGTCATCAGTGATAATGTTTCCATGATCATTACTCTACAGCTCTTGTGCCAATATAATTTCCAAAGTGGCTTTTTCATTTCACAATATACAGGTGATTTATAAATATTCCATATGTTTCAGGATTTCAAACTATGTTTTTGGAGAAAATTCTGAGGTAGTACAGGACTTCAAACTCTCTGTAGCCAAGGAAAATTCTAAACTGATTCAACTTTGCCTGCTTCTTAAGAGCTAGGATTACAGCCATCCACAAACATGACAGTTTAAATATTTTAACTGTCAGAACGCATTCTACTTTCTATCAAGAGCAGCATGCTTTGAAATACATGCACATCACCCAGCTTACAAAGGTCAAGTCTTGCTTATTAGTAAATGAATCCACTCTTATACTCATTATGGAACCTTCTACATCCATCAGCAATGAGGACAATGCCCCACAGACATGAGCACAGCGAGGTTGACCAAGACAGTTCTTCAGTTGAGGTTCCTTCTTTTCAGGTAACTCTAAGTTGTACTAAGCTGACAGGAAAATGTTAAACAAGATAAATATGATGCACCAAACTCACTGCTGGTATATGCTGAAACAACAAAATAAGTATATGGGAAAATATCTCAGTATTACTGAAGCATTAGTCACAGGAGCCCGTAGTATGGAAGCCTGACACAAAGCTAGACTTTATTATTTCCTGAAAGCTTTGCTATCATGTTGAGGGCTGGTGTAGACTTACATAATGTTTGTGTGTATCCTGAAGCAATCAGTAACAAAGAAGCCATCTTTCATTTTCATTCTGTTTCACCAAGTCATAAAGAAAATAGGCTTTTAAAACCCAACCCCCTGTCACTCTATGATCCAGAGGAATAAAGAACACGATTAATATGAGCTATTCTGTGCAGATAGAAAGTAGAAAACTCATGGTCCCAAAAGCAAAGGTCTATTACAATATTAACATATACAGGAGGGTCTTATGTGTTCATCAGTGCTTCCTCCTTAGAAGAACAGGAATTAGGTTTGAAAGCCCGCCTTCCAAAATAACTAACCATCTTTTTTTTTTGAATTTTTGGATAATTTATTTTCAGTATAACAACCATAAAATGTTTCTATATTGGTGATAAATATCTATACATATTCATGTGCATTCAAAGATTAAAAATTTATGCAAATAAAAAATAGAAGCAAAACTTTCAATGTTATCACTGTATTTACTAAATTGTCAGTTACTAAAATTTCAATTACTTGATCCCTATTTTGCAACATGGAAGTGCTACATTTTATGAATGTTTTGCCTTTGTAAGACCTTTCTGAATCTTACAAAGATTTTGAATATTTTTTTTAAAAAATGCACAGTATTTTTTGTATTTATACTTGTGTTTCGTTTCAAATCGTATGACTATATTTGAAAGACAGGTATATTTATTTGACATGTAATTTTTGATTAGAATTTAGGAAACATGTGGAAAGGTAGATCTAGAGGAAACAATCTTCCTTTTGCATATAAAAAGTTGTAATACTTCAAGTCTTCATTCAGCAAGTAAGAAATAAGTTTTGTTTAATCAACTGATAGCTAAATAAAATGTTCTGTTTTAAAACAAGAGCAATATCATAATCAATCAATCAAGACAACTTCTTGATTGATTGATTATAACTAACCATCTTGACTGAAGCACAGGGTTAACTGTAACGAGAGCAAACATGAAAATGACAGTAACATATCCTTTAAGAGACTGCTGTCTATGTGCCAGGTGCTGAGTACTTACATGTGTTATATTATTCCTCAGCACATCCCTAAGAGGCACAAATTGTAGCTATACTATTTTACATATTCAGAAACTATTCCCAAGGCTGTGAAACTTTAAATCTAGAGTTTTAGTTCCAAACCATGTTCTTTCTCCCATTATGAGATTTTTTTGTTTGTTTGTTTATTGATCAGAAGTATCACATCTGCTCAGGAACTAAATATTATGCTACTTAGAGCATTGGTTCTTGAGTATGAGCATTGGATTTTCCCTTAGACAGTGGCCGTAAGAAAAGGTCATAGTCACTATTAAGTAGCTTTAGGCTATCGTTTAGATAAAGAGAAATTATATGTACATGATGTAAAATGAATCATCAAAGGATTTTTAGGACCAATGAAGATTTTTACTTAAGATTTCTGCAGAGGAAAATAGAAGACTGTGGTGTGTTCAGTCACAAATGCAGCATTCACGCCCCTTTCCCAAGCTTCAGAAACCATCATAGAAGAGGAGAAAGAAATACTGTGGTAACCAGAGGTCTGGAGAAGCAAAGAAAAAGAGTGTCTTTTAGACACTACTAGACCACTCCAAAAGCAGACGATATTGTCTGTATACAAATTGATTAAGACCAAAATAGTCAAATTCCCCACACAGAGTGAGAAGAGAGTCATGAGCCTCCACTCCTAACTGAAGAGCTATGGACAATTGATGGCTTCTGGGAAATGAACAGTGAGCTTACTTTAAGGCCCTTGATAGGGCCAACTATCATGTAGTGGATAACCTCACATCCAGAAGTATATAAACAGTACATATAACGGAAGTATATAAACAGTTGGTGGTTTAAATAAATAATAATAATTTTAAAATAGTGATATAAGAGTGGCACTAGTCTGGAATAGCTGTTTCTGTTGTATGTCTATTTGGTTTTTGTCTGTTTGCTTTTTGTGTTGTTGTTGTTGTTGTTGTTGTTTCTCTGTGTAGGCTGTTTGGGAACTAGATCTATAGACCAGACAGGCCTTCAACTCATAAATCTGTCTGCCTCTGCCTCCTGAATGCTAGGACTAAAGCTGGGCCCCACCACACATAGCAAGAATAGCTGTTTTATTTACTCTGTATGATGCTGCTGTGACAATGGCTGAAGCACATGGGAACTGGAGGCAAAGAATGTGCATCAGTCATCATTGTACATCATACAAGCCAAGGGAGAGGAAAACCCTCTACCATAGTGCATAAAAATAAATTTAAAATATCATTGTATATAAAATGACAACTCAATAAAAGTGAATTAAATCTAATTTTACATTGAATCCAAGAAATGGCATGTTCTATAGGGAAATAATCCTGACATATATTCATCACACAACAATATCATTATTGTCAGCTGAGGCATTTCTCCTAAAGACGTTAGCAGCTGCTTCATAGCATGGAAAGTGGCATGTCTGGTTTAGACGGAGGACACCAATAGAACCCCTCAAGGCTGATTATCTGCAGCCTTTGTTATTTTTTAAAACACAATATCAGGACTCTATATTCTACATGTTAGTTCAGATTTAAATTTTAATTACCAATTGACATTTTCAAATGTCCTATCATATATCATTGCTGATCTAAGTGTGTCTCTTAGGTAAACATGCCTTTGGGGGATGTTTCAATTGATTTTATGAATAAAACTTAATATGGGAAGCTAATTACCTTCTCTCTCCTTCTATCAAAAACTATGTTCAGGACTGCATTTGGTACCTTGTTCGGTCCATAGCTGGCCAGATGGCCAGATATTGTAGATAAAGGAAAACAGTTTTCACTTCTCAGTACAATCTAAGATGTTTATATATGAACTATTTGTTGCAAAAGGACCAGATCAAGCAAGTGAAATCATAAAAAACAAATAGAACAACAATAACAATAACTTAAAAATGACTTCAAAAGGTGAGCAATGATGCTTCTAGTGACTAATATGTAGCTGTCTCCAATTCTAGATAGATTTTAGGATATCTTCCAAGGTGAAGGAACTGTAAGCCATAAGTTTCATAGTTTATGACTGCTTATGATCTTTAAATTCTGTGCTAACATTGTGTGGGTCTCTAAATCAGAGCTGAGAGCATTTGCAAGATTAAGCATGTGGTAAAAAGCATGGTAAAGACTTGATGGCTGTGCCATAAAAGAGAGGTCATTTTATATGTATTTAATATTTTCATTCTAAAGAATAAAATTCCATCAATAAGGGTTTCTGGGGTTCATTTAATATTTAAATGAATTCCATACATCTTTTCTTTCTGTAGTAAGCAACCTGTGGTTTTCTGATACTTCTAATTACTACAGGATTTTATTATTCTTAAAACACATATTTGGTTGACCCCTGGCAAGATCCAATGTGTATCATCTTCTTCTTCCACAAAGTAAGTTCACTGAGCTAAAATTAAATGCCATTTTTTTGCAATCCTTTGATAAATGTAGATAAATAAACTCGTGTAATGGAAAATATGTTGATCGTGTTCATCAGACTATGGCCATCTTAAAAATGGGAACATGTTACCTGGTACAAAGTTGTCAATGAATGAAGTCATGTTTAGGAATGCAGTGCATTGAATCACATGGACATCAGACATTTGAAAACTGCTCTAAAGCTTCCTAAAGATGGAAAATAGACTTTAAAAATTATCACAAAGTGGTGTAAGAACTGTATATTGTGAACTCTGATTATTTTTCTCTTGTGCCATATGAAAGTATATAAAAATTATCAAAAAGCTGATTGCAGGGATATTGCCTTATTTGTCTGGAAAACTCAGTAACATACCTGCTTCTTGGAGCTTTGGAATATTTTATTCTTTATTCTCGTTTGAATCCTTCCTGTATTTAAGACATAGCCATGGAATCCACGTGTTTATGGAATCGTTTACCTTTTGCCTGCAGGTCAGTTGTAATAAATCTAGGTTGTGATTAAAAAAAATTATCACAGCACTGAGCAAATATTGACCAGAAACTGCTGATCTCACAGAGGAAGGAAGCTACAGAAAGTATCAGATGCAGGACAGAGAAAGAAAAGAACTTGTAATGACAGCTGAGAATTAAATTCCCTAAGAAATTATCCACTTTAGTCAAAATTTGAGGTTCAGTGTTATCATCACTGAACACCATTCCTTCTGTGACCCCAGGGATCTGCTAAGGCACAGACTGAGTTCTTTGTCAATGAAAATAAATACTTCCTCTCATTGATGACAGATACACAATACTTCTGTTTAGAAAACAGTTCTCAAAAGAAGCAAGCTCTCTCTACAGTGTCCCTTGGGAAGCCAGAATATGTTCATGTATAATGTTTATCTGTCTAAATGAATAGTTGTCATATCCATAAAAAGACTATAAATATGACAAGACAGGGCCTGCCTCATGCCCAAAGCCATATATATTTATAACGATGCTTCTTGGAAAGGAACACTAGGTTTGTTTGTTTGTTTGTTTGTTTGTTTTTGTTTTTTCGAGACAGGGTTTCTCTGTGTAGCCCTGGCTATCCTGGAACTCACTCTGTAGACCAGGTTGGCCTCAAACTCAGAAATCCACCTGTCTCTACCTCCCAAGTGCTAGGATTAAAGGTATACGACACTACTGCCCAGCAAACACTAGGTTTATGTATGATATGTGTATATGAAGCAGTTGTATTCTGTGTAAGGTACATGTGTGAGAATCATTATAAACAGCAAGATCAACAAAACTCATGAAGGTGGGCCTTCAACTAAGAAATGAAGGCTCTCCTTGCTGTACCTTGAGACTTTATTTGCAATGCACATTCCCAAATAACACAACTGGGACATATTGCTCTTCTAGGTACTTTTACTCACAGTAATCAGGGAAGTGTTTATTGATTGTTCTCTGTTTATTTTTTTTCTTTTAATAACAGAAAAAAAACCAAGGACAGATAGAGAAAGAAAAGGCTATAACCCTCTCAATAAGTGGCAGTGAAGTTCTGCCACTGCAATCTTGTCAGATGACCCAGTGGCCAAGCAGTGACAAATGTATAAACACTCGGATGTTGGCGCTTCATCTGCTGCATTATAAATTAAAATAAAGAAGTGTTGTTAAGCACAGCTCCAATGACAGTCCTCACCTCCATCAAAACCCAAGCACATAGTTAAACCTCAGGGATTCTGCCATTTCTGCAACCTGCTACGGTGTTAATGAGCTCACTTAGAGACAGCTTAATATAAATCCATGTGAAAACTCAGTAAAGCTCAATAAATATTCACATGGAACATGAAGGGGGAGATAAAACATTGTTTAGAAGAACTGACAGAAGACAGCTTATTCAGAAACTTGAAGGGCATTTTGTTCTTCACACTAAACATTTGAGAAAGTATTAAACAAAGGGCTTAAAGTAGGGCAGAAGCAAGATCCTCTTTGCCCCTTGCTCAGTGCTTAGGATGTACTCCAGAGCAATGACACTAGCTCTTCCTTCTGATGCTCATATATATATATAAAAAAAAAAAAAGAGCAAACTAAAAAAGTTTTTTAAACTTCCTCTAAAGATCTTCCACCCTATCCAGAGGCACGCAGTGGGTGACTTCTTAATTAAAATATTTCCTTGACTTTTTCTATGACTACTTAAATAAATAAAACCTGATTCGTGACTCCAGGAGCAGTTCCTACAAAATCTTCCAAAATAGGTGCAAGGACACTGAGTTATTTTCTAATATCAAAACAAGAAAGACTATGCATTGCTTGCAGATTCTTTGGGAAGACTTATTTTTATTATTTTAATTATGCATACATGTCGTGGGAGAGCATATATGCACACAAGTGTAAGTACTTGTCAAAGCCAGAAGAGGCTGAAAGACTCCCAGAGCTAGTTATAGTTTGGATGTTAGGAACCAAACTAGGCTCCTCTGCAAGAGCTCTTTTCTCTTTACTGCTGAGCCATCTGTGGATAAGAAAGGAGCTCTGAGACATCCCTTCAGTAAGCTACAAGCCACAGGATACCAGAGAGAAGAGGGGAAAGAGATTTATCAAAAGAGAGGATTTCCAGCTGAAACAATAAAGCCCAAGGAAAACCACTCTTCTTATTCACTCACTGTGTGCTGGAGATCAGCATCCCATGCTCCCTTTACAACCAATCAACCAGAAGACAGCAAAACTTTACTTTCCAAATGACTCTCCCACCCTAGGTCTTTTCAACCTTATGATGTCCCCACCACTTAGCCACAGCCAAGATAGGCTCTGTGCAAGCAATCCGTGTTCTCCTCTACCCCAGTTTTCATTAGAAAATACTCTGGCTTCTTAGATTCCAGTGACATTTTTTTTAATCTGCTACCTAGGCTGAGAATTTGTCCCAGGACTGGTCCTTTTATCTGCAGGTACCATCTGTAACAACCCAATAAACTTTTATTTCAGAGAACACTTGGTGTTTTCAGTTCGATGTTAACAGGCTCTTCCTTATGAAATCTGGGTTTGCAGTAACAAGTCCATCCTGTGCCAGGTCTCCACAGGAACTTCTCTCTGGAAGATAATCTGCCCTGTGGTCTTTTCTCCTCTGCTGGTGTGAAATCTCCTTTTCATCACCTCATTATCCCTTACACAGACTGACAGATTCTCTTCTGGACCAAACTGGAGGCAAGCTCTTTGGGTATGTCCCTTAGGAGGCTAGTTTTAGCAAGAATCCTGCTAAGACAGTGTAGCTGGGACTCCTCACCCTTAATCTCAGGTCACCTTCCATGTCTAATTGGCTTCCATATCCTCCAGCATCCCCCAGATCACGTCCATTCACCCTAGCCTGCCTTCAGCAAAAATCCCAATAGGCCAATTTAGCCAGAATCCCCTTATCTCTCTGTTTCTTCCAAGTCATTTTCCATCTACTGACCCACACCTTGTTCCTTGGTTATAAAATTTTCACTTGTTGTGTTTAAAGTTAAGCTACATCACTCTCCTATACCTCAAACTCTTTGTATTGGTCCCCTACAACCAATATGATAATTCTTCTGAATAAAATCCACACTGACAAATGCCATAAATAATACTTTTTCTTTGACAACACACACACATACACACACAAAGTTGTATTATCTTCAAAGAGATAAGTCAATTCATTTATAAGAGAACAGAAAAGAAGTCAATAGTTATGATACGAATATCTATACTGCACTTTGGTGAGAAATCCAGATGGGCAAAAGCTGAAGCGTTCCTCCCTTTTGACTAGCCTTCTTACAGAGCTAGAAGGTGCTATGCAGTCTGCTGGAGGAGAAAGGGTTGCAACAGCCTTAGCCAGCTGCCAATCCTGAAAGCTACAATGGTGACCATCCCTGCAAAATGTGATCTCTAATA
The DNA here is from genome assembly GCA_019843815.1 of Montemys delectorum. NCBI lineage: Eukaryota > Metazoa > Chordata > Mammalia > Rodentia > Muridae > Montemys > Montemys delectorum. Next base: position 27,321 of record JADRCD010223800.1, on the reverse strand, counting down.
CAACAGTGACACGACTAACCAATAATTTTGTGACTGGACTACAGGTCCCTTTCACAGGCAGAAATTTTGCCTATTTCTCTCAGCCTAGTCAATAAAGATACCATGGTTAGAGAGGTCATAGGCAGTAGGGAGAGTCTACTATTTTTGTTTTGGCAATTAGTCAAATTCTCAAGTTGCCTTCTCAATCCTTCTGTTTATAAGCCACAGATTAATGGAGTATCCAGCCTTCTTCACAGGAATATCTTCCCGAAACAGACATTAATGCAATCACCATAGAAGTCATAACTGGTCAATGTGGTGAGAGTACATGGTGGTACGATGTCTCCTTGTAAATACTGTTTTTACACTTACTTATTTACTCATGGTGCAAGAAAAGCACACACCCTAGCACATGAGAAGAGATCAGAGGACAAGTTGTGTGAAGGACTCAGTTCTTTCTTTCTGTCATGTGAGCTCCTAGAATCAAACTCAGGCTGTCAGGCTTTGAGGCAAATTGTCTTTACATACTGAGACATCTAGCTGGAGGCAACATGTTGTTTTTATACAAAGGATTCCAGGATATAATTTGTAAACAAAAGGGTTTCTAGATGAGTGTCAGCTAACTAAAAATTTTGCTCTGTGTGAAAATCATACCACTCAAAGCTTAATCCCAAAACAAAGCCAAAAATATCACTGTAAGTTTGAGCCCACAGTGGACTACACAGTGGACTACACATCTCAAAAATTAAATAACAATCAAAAGAAAATACAGAGAAATTAGGTTTATCTATTTTTTTTTTTTTAGTCAATGAACAATCTTTTTTTCCTACATGATACAAATGTACTCTTTAGGAATATGTTTTTATAACATACTACAGATTTTAAAAATATAATATAAGGCAGAAAGAGAGAGGTGAGATCACAAGGAGATGAATTGTAAAGAAAATGTTCACTTAGACTAGAGAGACACTACTTGTTAAACATGGGAACCCAAAGCCCCTAGGTTCTGACAAAAAACATGACACTCATTGTCTGAGGCAGACAGCATTTTATTTGAGAATCTCTTTCAAGAGAAATCTTTATAAGTTGCAAAAAACTTTAATATTTAATTTCCCCCCACAGGAATCATAGTGTCCCAATGAAAATGTCTAAGGTAATTTCAAGTAATATTGAATTAACTATCTTTGATGTGCTAATATTCACAGTGATGATCTGTCAGATGCATGAGTCTTTTGTTTTTAAAAACTCACTGTCCATGTACTTTTAGTGATATATTTTTAAAGACACAAGAGATGATTAGAAAGACAGGACAGAGAGGAATTTGAATAGAGTTAGATGGTTTAGTTTTGAAGCAGTTTTGTTGGCATATAACTTGTTCATTGAAAGTATACAAAAATCAATTTTTTTAGCATTTTGATTGTAATACAGTCACTTCCACAAGTGGAAAATATTTTCATCTTTCTCAAAGAAAAACTATACATACTTTGTAACTATACACTCTTCCTCCAATCGGTCAGTCATTGTATCTTTATGAAATTTGCTTCTTCTGAGAATTTCATATAATTATAACAAAAATTATACAATATATAGTCCTTTTATACTTACCATAGTATTTACTGAGCTTTTCCACATTTAACATGTATTGGTACTTCATTCTTATTGCATAGGTTAAATGTGCCACATTTCTTTTTGGAGGGCCATTATGAAGGATGCTTATAAAATATTTATATGTGTGCAATTGTTTTAAGTGTGGGTCATAACCAGTGTAGGGAAGCCCACTGAAATTTACAGTATCTTGTGTTTCATGAGAAGAGATATTACAAGGATATGTGGTTAGTAATAGAAATAGTGAGAGTTTATTAAGAAAGACATTCCTGAGGATGGGAGTAGGTTAGTGATCAGTGAAAGGCATATAGTCAAAGTACTGAGTCTAAGTCTATGAGTCCCATACCTCTTTAGAGTTGTCTACATAGCGCCTGTCTTCTGTGGAGCATGTTCAAATTGTTATGAGAAGCAGATGGAAAATAATTTTCAGTCCTTTTGCCAAGTGGCTTCCTTCATATATAATGATGTTGTCTCTTGCTACCACCTTATTCTTCTGCAATGCAAATATACTGGTACTTCCGTTTGTACTTCTACTTAGATAAATACATAGGATGGAATGGGAGGGTTAGATGGTAATGACTTAACAATTTTGAGGAACCAGCAGTCATCTTTCCAAAACAGCTAGAGCATTTTACATTCCCGCCAGCAGTATCTAAGAGGTTTGATTTGCTTCTGGGACATCGTAAGTTCATCGATTTTTACCCATGTTCCAATGCTTGACAACTTGTTAAGACAGATTTTTGATAGATATTGAATAATATTGTTAAGAAAGAACCTGTCTAAAACTTTCTTATGGACTTTCACCACCAAATCCTTTCTCCTTATGAAAATATCTATTCAATTCCAAGAAAAAAAAATTTGGCTAAGCAGCAAGCTAGAAAAAGAAAATGTCAAGAAACTTTCTCTCAGACAACTAGTTCTCTCAGAAAGCTAGATATTCTGTAATATCAGTCTGGAAACACCCCCAAGCCAATTCCCCATAGAATGAATCCTTTATTATCGGACTCTGCTTAGGTGAGAATTCTAATTTTGAGACTTGAACTGCAATGCCTCTGTTAGGCTTCTTTGGTTACTTATTTGATTTGAATACACCTGTGAACACAGATACACCAAAAGGGTGATTTTTTTCACCTCAGTTTTTCCATTTTTCCCATTATAAAGCTGCTGAATGTTGGAGCATGTTTGGATGAAATACTTTTTGGAACATACCACTTGTCTTGGTTGCCTGAACCAGCATGTAAATCTAGTCCTGTTTAAAAATACCTTTTTTTTTATTTATTTCACAGGGAAAGAATATTTTATCTCTATGTAGGAGGATTATCTATAATCTTGTTTTTAAGACTGGCTATCCTCAAATTTGCAATCCTCCTGCCTCAGCCTCCTGACTGCTGGCATTTCAGACAGACACATAGACACCCAATTTACCATAGTGCATTGTAGGTATAGTCTATCTTCTATTGCTGAGTATAACAGTGTAGAGAATTCTTGCCACCGACTGAAACATTTGCCTTTGAAAATACTCTTTCCATCCAGAAGATTTCTCATTTATTTTCATATGCACAAAGCTAGCCAATTTTATCAGAAATATGTCTTGTGTTGTTAATCCTGCCTACAAATCTTATCTTCACAATCTCCATTCCAACTCTTTCTTTACTTTTTTTCCCTATTATTTCCTTTTTCCTTTGCAAAAGCTGCTATGCATTGAGACATGGCTTCCATGCATCTGATCTCTCCCTTACACTTTCCACAGGCTCCTAGCAGTAGACTGTGTTTTCTGCTTTTTTCATTCTTTTAACAATCCAGCACACCGAGTTAAGCCTCTGAGGTATCCAACTATTTTTCTTTGCAAGGGATTCAAGAGCATGCTCTTGAAGAATGTGTGTGAGTGCTTTGTCATCTGCATGATCAAATTTTTGTCTGTCTCTTTCAACAGTTGTAAGCATGAGACAACCACTTTTCTGTCACCTTTTTTAAAAGCAGGGGGTTCTTAGCTTTTAATATTTTTCACAGGATTTCTCTATATATCCCTAGCTACCTTGGAACTCAGTATGTAGAAGAAGCTAGCCTCAAACTCAAAGCTATTCAGCTGCCTCTGCCTTCTGAGCACTGGGTTTAAATGTTTGCATTACAATGCCAGCCTGTGAGAAGCCATTTTTCCCTTTTCCCTTTCTGTTACTACTTTCTCCCCCTTCCTGGCTACAAGATCCAAGGAACTTTGCTTTCCTTACATTGGTCTGTGTCCTAATGCTCTGAGGTAGCTCCAACCACATGACATCTCACAGCCTATCAGTATTCTTGGATGCAATATAGCCACCTTCCTGCTTCAGCAACAGATCCATCTTACACACCTATATAATTGTTCTTTAACCCTTTCATAAACATGCATTTCAGAGAGCCTTCTCAACATCTACCCTGAGGCTATCCATCCCCCTCATGGCAGGAACAAGTGGTCTCCTGACATTGGCTCACTGAGTTTTTAGTGTTAACCAGGGCCACCACATTTTGTATAGCTCCTCCATTTTAGTTGACTTGTGACAATTCTAGTAAGCAAATTAATTTGATGTCGAGAAGGAAATACATTTGTTTATCTAGGTTTTTGACTGTCCCATATCCTCCAAGCAATAACCAGATAAGAAAGATATTTATTAGTTACCTAACATAATTTAACTGAATACTCACTGCTTACCCCATAATGATAACTTCAGGCTACAAAGTGAAATTGTCCCTTTCTGCCCTATGACTTCCTCAACTTAGAAGAAGGTAGTGGGCTCTGCTGCATATACTGATGCCCTGTGCAGTGAAGTCTGTGTGTTCTCTCTCTCTCTTTCTCTCTCTCTCTCTCTCTCTCTCTCTCTCTCTCTCTCTCTCTCTTATGTTCTCTCTCTCATGTGTTCTCTCCCATGTGTAAACTTGGTCTTTTTAAAATTAATTTATTTTTTACACTCCATATTCCATTCCCTGCCTCCTATCCACCCTCTGACTGCTCCACACCCCACACCTCCTTCCCACTCTGTCTCTACGTGGATGCTCCCACCCACTACCCCACCTGACCTCTAAACACCCAGGGGTTTCCATTCTCAGGGTTAGGTGCATCATCTCTGAATGAACACAGACCCTGCAGTCCTCTACTGTATGTGTGTTGGGGGACTCATATCAGCTGGTGTATGCTGTCTGTTTGGTGGTCCAGTGTTTGAGAGATCTTGGAGATCCTGGTCCTCCTACAGGATCGACCTTCTACAAGAACGCCCCTCTCCTCAGCTTCTTTCAGCCTTCCCTAAATCAACAACAGGGGTCAGCTGCTTCTGTCCATTGGTTGGGTGCAAACACCTGCATCTGACTCTTTCAGCTGCTTGTTGGGTCTTTCAGAGGGCAGTCATGATAGGTCCCATTTTGTGAGCACTCCATAGCTTCAGTAATAGTATCAGAACTTGGGATTTCCCCTTGAGCTGGATCCCACTTTGGTCCTGTCACTAGAATTTCTTTTCCTCAGGCTCCTCTCCATTTCCATCCCTGTAATTCTTTCAGACAAGAACAGTTATGGGTCAGAGATGTGACTGTAGGATGTCAACCTTATCCCTCACTTGATGCCCTGTCTTCCTACTGGAGGTGGGCTCTATAAGTTCCCTCTCCCTACTGTCAGGCATTTCATCTAGGTCCCTCCCCTTGATTCCTGAGAGTCTCTTACCTCCCAGATCCCTGGTGCATTCTGGAGAGTCTCCCAAACCTCCTATTTCCTGAGGATGCCTGTTTCCATTTTTTCTGCTGACCCTCAGGTTTCAGTCCTTTTCCCTAACACAACAACAGATCAGGTTCCCCTCTCCCCACCCCCAACTACTCCCCCTTGTCCACCTGCCCTCCCAGGTACCTCCCTCCCTCCCCACTTATGATTGCTTTCTCCTCTCTCCCAAGAAGGACTGAGGTGCCCTTACTTGGACATTTCTGCTTGTCGATCTTTTTGAGTTCTGTGGACTGTATCTTGAGTATTCTGTACTTTTTTTTAAACTAATATCCACTTATTAGTGAGTACATACCACGGATGTCCTTTTGCATATGAGTTACCTCACAGAGTGATATTTTCTAGTTCCATCCATTTGCTTGCATAACCCAGGATATCCTTGTTCTTAATAGTTGAGTAGTATTCCATTGTGTAAATGAATCACATTTTCTGTATCCATTCTTCTGTCATAGGACATCTAGGTTGTTTCCAGCTTCTGGCTATCACAAATAAGGCCTCTATGAACGTAGTGGAATACGTACCCCTATGGCATGGTGGAGAATCTTTTGGGTATATTCCTAAGAATGGTATAGCTGGGTCTTTAGGTAGATCTATTTCCAATTTTCTGAGGAGCCTCCATATTGATTTCCAGAGTGATTGTACCAGTTTCCAATCCCACCAGCAATGGAGAAGTGTTCCTCTTTTTCCACATTCTCTCTGACATGTGTTGTCACCTAAGGTTTTGATCTTAGCCATTCTGATTGGTGTAAGATAGAATCTCAGGGTCATTTTGATTTGCATTTCCCTGAGGACTAAGGATGTTAAACATTTCTTTACGTGCTTCTCAGTCACTCAAGATACTTCAGTTGTGAATTCTTGGTTTAGTTCTATACCCCATTTTTTGATTGGGTTCTTTTGTTTTTTGGTGATTAACTTCTTGAGTTCTTTATATATTTTGGATATTAGCCTTCTATCGGGTGTGGGGCTAGTGAAGATTTTCTCCCAATCAGTAGGCTGCAGATTTGTCTTATTGACTATGTTCTTTGCCTTACAGAAGCTTTCCAGGTTCATAAGGTCCCATTTACCAATGCATTTGACAAAACACAACATCTCTTCGCGTTAAAAGGATCGGAGAGATCAGGAATTCAAGTCCCGTACCTAAACATAATAAAAGCAAGTTATTGCAAACCAATGTCCAATATAAAATTAAATGGAGACATACTTGAAGCAATCCCACTGAAATCGGGGACAAGACAAAGACATTCACTTTCCCCATATCTATTCAATATAGTACTCGAAGTGTTAGGAAACAATAGGAAAACAAGAAGAGATCAAGAGGATACAAATTGGTAAAGAAGAAATAAAGGTATCACTATTTGCAGATGATAGGCTAGTATACATAACCAACCCAAAAAAATTCTACCAGAGAACTTCTCCAGCTGATAAACAACTTCAGCAAAGTGACCAGATATAAAATTAACTCAAATAAATCAATAGCCTTCCTTTATACAAATGATAAACAGGCTAACAAAGAAATTAGGGAAACAACTCCCTTCACAATAGCCACAAATAATATAAAATATCTTGGGATAACTCTAACTGAACAAGTGAAAGACCAGTATGACAATAACTTCAAGACTCTCAAGAAAGAAATTGAAGAAGATCTCAAAAAATGGGGAGATCTCCCATGTTCATGGATTGGCAGAATTAACATAGTAAAAATGGCCATCCTACCAAAGGCAATCTATAGATTCAATGCAATCCCAATAAAAATTCCAATGGAATTCTTCAAAGATATGGAAAGAGCAATACTCAAATTCATCTGGAAAGGCAAAAAAACTCAGAATAGTGAAAACAATTCTTAACAGTAAAAGAACAGCTTGGGGAATCACCATCCCTGACCTCAAGCTTTACTACAGATCAATAGTGATAAAAACTGTACAGTATTGGTACAAAGACAGACACATTGATCAATGGAATAAAATTGAAGACCCAGAAATAGAACCACACACTTATGGTCACTTTGTCTTCGACAAAGAAGCCAAAAATAAACAATGGAAAAAAGAAAGCATCTTCAATAAATGGTGCTGGTCTAACTGGCTGTCTGTATGTAGAGAATGAAATAGAGCCGTATTTGTCACCTTGTACAAAGCTCAAGTCCAAGTGGATCAAGGACCTCAACATAAAACCAGATACACTGAATCTAATAGAAGAGAAATTGGGAAAGAGCCTTGAAGTTGTTGGTACAGGGGGAAATTTCCTAAGCAGAACTCTAATGGCTCATGTTCTAAGAGTCTATGCTCTCTTGTCTCTTTCATTCCTGTTCTATCTTTGCTTCTCAATGATTTAATTTAATTTCTAATTTTCCCCCAGGACCCTGTCAGCTGAGCCCTAAGCTACAATTATAAGAACTATGTCATCCTTTTTGTTTTATCTTTATTCACTTAATTATTTTAAATACAAAGTAGTCAGTCTTGAAATAATATATATACAAACAACACTAAACCAAACTGTATCTTCTGTTAAATCTAGAGCATAAAGCATGCATCTCTCCTTGTACTATCTCACATCTGCTAAGCTACTATGTTTTGACCTTGGGTAAATACATATAATTTCATTAAAAATATAGTGATAAACTTTATTATAAAGAACTTGCAACTAAAAACTAAAACAGATAAAATAGTCATACCAATAGTCTATACATCTCAATAAACTTCTATATCATTAGCGTAACATTGCCTTCTGAGGAGTTTCTCAATGGATTCTAATCTTTTATTAAATATAATTTATGCCCTCCTCCACCAAATACACATTAGAAGCCGCCAAAAGATTCAATGACAGTATTAAAATTTAAAAAGTAAGAAAATAAATTTGGTATAAAAAAATCATACCAATAAATAAAATCTCAAATATTTAACCCATAATATGCAAATATTTAAAGTAGTTCTCTTCACATAGGTGCCATAGACAAAAAATATGGAAGAAAATTCTGAAAGGAAAGCAATAATCATACCGATCAAAAGAGGCAATGAGTTGAAACCAGCTATAAAGTGATCTGAAAATTTTCAAAAGTTGTCTATAGAATCTAGACAATCTTCTAGTTCATGGATAAAACTTCAATCGAATGCAGAGATTCTACAGCTTGAGAGCAGGCACATCAGTGGTGTCTATCAGAGATGCGATGCTTTGTCACCTAAGAAACTGGAACTGAGATGCCAATGAGCATTAAGTATAAATATTTGAACTGAAAGCTTCTCTGACTTTATAGTGTCTGAGTGTCTGCGTAGATTTGTTTCTTTGGTTTTGTCTTTTTTGATTTGCTTGTTTGTTATAGCATCAGTGCTCAAAAGTTCTGATTTCAGAATATTTCCTATTTCCAACTTCAGGTTTTCAGATGAGAGATGCTCAACTTGTATAGGTTTCACTGTTCTTCATCTCAGGTTCCTCATGTGTGGTAGGAACCTGTATCTCTCCTACAAGGGGTCCTTACTAAGTGAGCTAACAGCTTCTGGGACCTGGTGTGCAATGAGTATGCAAGAATAGTCAACTTTTATAATGTTTTCTTTGAAATTATTATTATTTTGTAAAACACGTCTCACAGGCACAGTGTCTGCTTTCCTCTAAAGGATCCTCCTCCAAGAAGGGTATAAGTTCACAGGAAATGGAGAACATGGCCTCTGCTCACTCAATTACTAAATTCTCAGGTCCCAGAATGTAAAATAAGTACAACACAAACATCTGTGCAGTGTTGAAGAGTGATGCAGGCTAACCTTGACAAACTATCTTAGTTTAAGGGCATCATTAACATTTAAAGAAAATGATCCAAATCTTTGTGCTCTTTGGTCCTAATTTTACCATGTTACTTTTCTCCAATGACTTCCTGACAGTGTAACTGAGAACCACTACAGTTTTCATCTTCTTTCACACAATCTATCCTATTAGGTCAGGTAGGGTGAAGCAAATGGTGCAGAATGTCCTCCATCATTAGCTTGATAGTTTAGTGCCCCATTCCCGTTAGCAGTACAGAGTGGCCTAAGGCAGCACAGAACAAAAATGCCTTACAAAAGTGCATTAAGCTTTCCATCTCCCACAAGAGACTATTAGGACAACCATCGTGATCTCAGACAATAAGAGATTCAGGACAAGTTGCTCCAGGGCAAATTTATGTATATACCAGAGGAATCTCTGGATATCCATCCTGGAACAAGAAAAACAAATGTCTTTATTTAAAGGAAGAAGAAACAGAGCTTCAGAGAGGGGAAGCCATCTGCCCAAGTTCACATGACAGGTCAGTGAGGAACCTCCTCCGGCTGTGAAACAAGGAATAACAACTTCCCAGGAAGCAGCATCAGCATCACCTGGGCCAGAACAAAGATAAAAATGATGGACTACTGACAACTGATAATGAGTGCTCTGTTGTCTGACTGCCTTCCGTGGGCTGAGTCCCATACACTAATACATTTTATCTCATGAAGTCTTCTGCCCACTTCATTAATTCTATTAGTTACAATGTAAGAAAAATTGGTGGGAAAATAAACTTGAGAAAAATCACATACCTAGTGAAGAGTGAAATTATCATATTCACTTGTCCGGAGTTAAACAATTTAGAAATCAATCAAAAAACAACTGAGGACTTTAGTTCCTCCAGTCTTAACTTCTGGAAGATAATGCAATGAATTAACAAAAACAGTATGTAGTTTAAGTGTAGTGCCCTGTGTGGTGTGAATGAGAAATGTTTTTCATTGGCTCATGTGTTTGAACATTTGATTCTCAGCTGTTAGTGCTGTTTCATGGAACCTTTGTGAAATGACAACTTGTATGTCCCTGAGAATGTTTGGTGACTTTTAGCTTAGTACTACTTCTTCTCCCTCTCTGCTACCTATGGAGAGACAGCTTCCTGTCTCTGCCACGATTATTGTTGCTATATTTTCCCAGACATGATAGAGTCTCTATTTTATTCTGGAACAATAAGGCAAAATAAATCTTTTCTCCTCCTGTTTGCTTTTGTTCATAGTATTTTATGGCAGTAAGAGGAAAGTAATTATTACAGTTTGTCTCTCAATAGTTTCTTCTAGATCTTACCTCACTAACATGTTACAAATCTTCTCCTATTAAAGCCAGTTCTTTAACATTGAAAGGCTAGCTGGAAAGACTGGCCACAGTATCAATAACAAAAATTAAAAAAAGAAAGAAAGAAACAAACAAACAAACAAACTTTTGGGACAGTCACTCCTTTCAAAATGATATTCTAATCGAACTGACTATTTCAGGCTCTTCTAGATAAGAAGATTGCTCCTGTGGTTTTGGAAGACACTTTCAGAAGTGAAGGCAAAATTCAGGTATGATAAAATTTAAAGTCTATATTATTAATAGCTTTTCATAGTCATGCTGCTACTTCGCAGTTTAAGTCAAATATGCCCTCCTTCACTGTCAATCGGACAAAAGATCAACCAACAGATTGGGAAAAAAATCTTTACCAATCCTACATCTGGTAGAGGGATAATGTACAATACATACAAAGAACTCAAGAAATTAGACTCCAGAGAACCAAATAACCCTATTAAAAAATAGGGAACAGAACTAAACAGAGAATTCTCAGCTGAGGAAACTGAAGTGGCCAAGAAGCACCTAAAGAAATGTTTAGCATCCTTAGTCATCAGGGAAATGTAAATCAAAACAACCTTGAGATCCCACCTCACTCCAGTCAGAACGGCTAAAATCAAAAACTCAGGTGCAACAAATGCTGGTGAGGATGTGAAGAAAGAGGGACACTCCTCCACTGCTGGTGGGATTGCATGCTGGAACAACCTCTCTGGAAATCTGTCTGGAGGTTCCTCAGAAAACTGGACATAGTATTACCTGAGGACCCAGCTATACCACTTCTGGGCATAAACTCAGAAGATACTCCAACATGTAATAAGGACACATGCTCCACTCTGTTCATAGCAGCCATATTTATAATAGCCAGAAGCTGGAAATAACTCAGATGTCCCTCAACAAAGGAATGGATATAGAAAATACTGTTCATTTAATCACCTATTAAAAACAATGACTTCATGAACTTCTTAGGCAAATGGATGGAACTTGAAAATATCATTCTGAGTGAGGTAACTCAGTCACAAAAGAACATACACAGTATGTACTCGCTGCTAAGTGGATACTAACCTAAATGTTCAGAATACCCAAGATTCAATTCACAGGCCATATGAAGCCCAAGAAGAAAGAAAACAAAAATGTGGATGCTTCAGTGCTTCTAAGAAGGGGGAACAAAATACTCACAGGAGGAAATAACATGTAGAGCAAAGACTGAAGGAAAGGCCATCAAGAGACTGCCTCCCCTCACCAAACTGGGACTCTATTGTGGATGCTAGGAAGTGCCTGCTGACAAGAACCTGTTATGGCTGTCTCCTGAGAGGCTCTACTAGAGCCTGACAAAAGTAAAGAGGTGGATGCTCACAACCAATCATTGGACTGAGTGTGGGCTCCCAGATGGAGGAGTTGGAGAAGGGCTTAAAGGAGCTGAGTGGGGTGACAGCCCCATGGGGGGAGCAACAGTGTCAACAGGCCAGACCCCCTGGAGCTCCCGGGGACTGGATCACCAACCAAAGAGTACACAAGGAGTGACCAATGGCTCCAGCAACATATGTAGCAAATGATGGCCTTGATGAACAATAGTGGGAAGAGCAGCTCTTGGGCCTGAGGGTATTCCTATGCCCCAATGTAAGGGAATTCCAGGGTAGAAAAAGTGGAGTGGGGTGGGTAGGTGGATCGCGGAGCACCCTCATAGAGGCAAGGGGAGGGAAAGGGAAATTTCTGAAGGGGAGACCTGGAAAGGGGAAAACATCTGAAATGTAAATAAAGAAAATATCCAGTTAAAAAAATGGGGAAAAAAAAAAAAAGAATAGGAGGAGATGTTGGTCAAGAGGAACAAATCCCAATTACAAGATGAATATATTGGGCTGGTGAGATGGCTCAGCAGTTAAGAGCATTTGCTCTTCCAAAGGTCCTGAGTTCAAATCCCAGCAACTACATGGTGGCTCACAACCATCTGTAACGAGATCTGACACCCTCTTCTGAAGTGTCTGAAGACAGCTACAGTGTACTTACATATAATAAATAAATAAATCTTTTAAAAAAATGAATATATTTTAGGGACAAATTGTAATGTTGACTATAGTTACTACATTGTATGATATATATATATATATATATATATATATATATATATATATATGTATCTATATGTATCATAAACTTGAGAGTAGAGTTTTATGTGCTCACATACATATATATGCATAGTAACTATGACTGGTGATGGTGATGGATATGTTAATGTTAACTGACTCAGCTATAGTAATTAGTGTACAATATTTATATACAAATATATATACAGTATTTTAAGTTTTATTTTATAAATTAAAAATTTTATATATGGACATGTTAATTGACTCAGCTGAAGTAATAAGTGTACTGTATATATAATACATAAATATATATAAATTTAATTATTGTATATAGCAAATGTATACAATACAATTTTACATATACACACACATATACACATAAATATATACTGTCCTTAGAATTGCGTCTAATTCTCCAAGTCATTTTCAGAGGCTCTGCTTCTCAATACCAACAAATTCTGCATTACATGTTGCAAGAAAATATTCTTTAATTTACAAACATACCTACAGAGAGAGAGAGAGAGAGAGAGAGAGAGAGAGAGAGAAAGGGATGCAGATGCACACACAAGTAGGAATCTATTCTCTTAACAAACATTTATTAAGAATCTATTACCTGCCGGGTCCTCTGCTATATTAAGTATATATATGTGTGTGTGTGTGTGTGTGTGTGTGTGTGTATGTGTGTGTGTATATATATATATATATATATATATATATATATATATATATTCATATATATACATCTCAAGCCATAAAAGTCATTTAATTAATTTTTACATTTAAGTAAAGGGAATATGTGAATTAAAGGGCAGATTGGTGAAGGAAACCATCTCATAAAACAATTCTAATTTGTTGAAATAGGATGGTGATACCCAGTATTGGTCTAGGTTGACTTTTTCAGAAACTAACTGAAAATAGAAACACACATAATTTTTCTCTTTTAAAACAAGAAGGTCAGCTAGCAGGAGCACACTTTAAGAGAAGTTATATCCTGTCCCTTCTCTTCCCGGTAAAAAAAAAGTTGCAGATCAACTTCTTTGAGAGAGTAATTTATTAAACCGAGTTCCAGGTTACTCCAGAAACACACCTCTTTTGTCGTATTCAGCAAGTCTTGAAAGCCCAGTTAGGCTTTCAGCAGGAGTTCAGGTTGCAACTGAGGCCTCCTCCTAGTTAGAACAGATATGATTTGCAAAATGTAAGCGAGGCTCATAAGCCTCATCCATCCCTTTCTCCACGTTTATTTCTAGGGACAGTACAGTGTACTGTTTTATAGAAGCACCCAGAGCTAGTCACAAACTGGTAGAGTAGGACTTTCTCCCAGCCAAAGAGAACAACGTTGTCAAACTCTGAAAGTCTTACAATTATTTCTGTTTCCTTCCTCCATGGCTATGGAGAAGCTGCAGAGAAAACCCTGTCTGAGAAAAGAATAAAGAAATGTTTTCTCTATCTCCAGTCTCTTAGATTCAGTCACCAATTATGCTGAGAACACTGAAAAGGGTGAGTGGGGTGTCAAATTGCTAACAGGTCGTGACATCCATGGTTTGGGTAGACATGAGGAAACAGCTCCATGTGTCTCTGCCTCCTTTGCTGAGAGCAAATACAAGGAGCCAGAACTACCACAATTCTCCTTTCTCACTTAAAGATATAAATAAAATAGTCACACAGGGAATTCGCAACCAGAAGTGTCATGGGGTAGGTGAGGTCTCTAGGAACAACTGAGCCTCCTGCTCACCTCAGATAAGAATAAGATGGAGTTTAGGATCCAGGAAAAATCAGCTGTTACTAAGGAAACCTCAAGCCAGTAGCTTCCTAGTCCTTTATCTCGATAACTTAAGGAATGAAAATGCATAGACAATGGGAGGATTCATTTAGAAAAGAGTTTTAATATGAAACCAAGATTCAAACTCTTTGCTTGGATGCAGCTGGTGAGATCTCCAAAGCAAGGAAAGACAAAGACGGCACAATCGGAAAACACAGCTTTCTCCAACAACTCAGGTTGGGGTCACATGGTACATGGTGGACACAAAATGTAAAGAGTGATGGGCCAGCACATTGGTTCTTGCTTGCCTAGAGTAGTCATCACTGGACAAAAAAAAAAAAAAAAAATCAGCTATATTGAGTCATAACCGCAAGGACCGTCACAAAGTGACACTTGTCGGCTTTTTCTTTATTGCTTTCTAGCACACTATGGATAGACAAAGCCATTGGAGTGATTATGTGGGGTTTTACAAACAGACTCCAGCATCAGGAATGTACTAGACTGACATTTGTTTAAGATAAACTACATGCACATCCCAGTTTAGGTAAATTTATTTATGCCTTAATCAACCTATATGACCCTCTTTCTGATCAAAATTATTTATCTTTTTGCTAGTCTGGACTCTGCTTCTGTTAGTAAGTCCCCCAAGACATTTTACCCTGGGCAATCATGAATCCATTTTCTTCTTCCTGGTGACACTATGCCCTAGAACAAGTGGTTCTTTGTCCTTCGGCGGTTGGGAGAAGTCCAGCTAGCAGGGAGGGAACAGGAAAAGAATGTTCTTCCACACAAGGATGAGAAGCCCATCAGCTGGGGGCACAACGCATCACTTGAGAAGGCCACAGGAGAAGCCGCCAGAGACAGATGCCACAGGGATCAAGCCTACATCGCAATCTCAGCTACCAACACCACCTAGCTAAAGGTCAAGCTAGTCACAGTGACATAGAGATGAGAGAATAAAAAGGACATTTCACTCAAAGCCTACTGACAGACAACAGATCAGCCACAGCCAGAAGAGAGGAGAGACAACAGTACTCACCTCTGAGAGCAACATGAAAGGGATTTGGAGCTGTTGGAACATTCCTACATCGTGGTTGTGGTGATAAATATGCTATTCTATGCTCCGGTCCAAAAACCTATGGAGCAAAGAAATGAATTTTACATATGTCAATAAATTACTAAAGGGACTTAATATACAAGCAGACACGAGTGATTACATATATAATAGTAAAATACTGACCCACAGCCTGTAACAACCCACCCTGGAAACCAACACTATCTACAATCAACCACACAGGGATTGGCCTGGCAAAAGATCCACACACATTGCTCATGATACTCCTAGGAACATCAATAACCGCAGGTCCAAAGTAGACAAGATTTCATAAATAACTGGCCGCTTTCTAGATTTTGTCCAGAGTAAGTCAAGGAGATGGAGAGATGGTGCTTCTCGGCCACACAGCGTACCAGCTTCTATTTATCTAGCCTTCAGTTTCCCCGTGCCAGCAGCCTCCAATGCAGCTACACCTAAAGCCGCTCTTTTCCTCATTCCAATGCTTTTGATTCTTCTGTCATTTTTTTTTTTTTATGGTAACTGATTCTCTAATTGCCTGAAGCTCAGAAAGACTAAACTTTATTTTTTCTTGTTTGGTGAGTCTTTCCTTTTGGCCAGAATATTCTACATATTAATAATTAGAATTACACCCATAATTTTTTTTTCTTAACTCAGTAGAATCACCAGCATCCACACCTCTACATCCATAGAGAAGCTAGCTTGTCCACTGGGAAAGAATAGTAAAAGAAAATAGTACAAAGTCACCTTTACCAGTGGAAAAAAATCTAACCAGACACAACGAATGGTTTACTGTTTATGGCTAAGACAGACTGAGGTTCATTTGCAGAATGGGGATTCAAAACTTTTAAGTTATTTCAATACACTCTTGTTGTATTGATTATCCAAATTCCCCTGTGTTGTAGTTCATTTGCTGCTTGGATAAAGAGATAATGTGAAATTATTAATGTGCTTTTGCCATAAATAATTAACTTCATCATGGGAAAAAACTGGAGAAGTCAATTTTTAAAAAAGACTTCTAATAGTAATTGGTATTTATCTCTCCTGTCTTTATAACTATTAAAAGCTGCTCATAACACTTATTACAGTCACTTGTAGAAAGAATATGTAATTCATCAAAATATCCAGATGATTTATGTACAGATTGTGAAGGGGGCAGCTCTCCCCTTTTGCCATTCATAAAATGGTAAGCTTCCAATAAATCACTCTGCAAAGATTTCCATTCAAGTGCCATCTCATATTTCAGAATAGAGGAAAGAGGCCCTGATACCATGATTATAAATCAAACCCTCATTGACATGACCAGGCCCATGTACTATTCATTAACTGATTTCAGATATGATATTTCGTTTCCTGTTAGTTTTTTTCTATTACAAAGATGCAGACCTGTGTGTATTCATTGGAATTTTACACTTCCTAGACCTCCCTGATATCAGTGCAGTGACTGGATTCACTAGCTACCAATAACCCACCTGTGATTGTCCCTTTCTCTTTGGACCATGAATTTATCTCCTGTTGTCTGCAAAAATCTGAAGAATAGTGTCACCCTGTAGCTTTGTGGGGAGTCTCCACAAGTGCTGGGGGACCAAAATGAGACATTAACTCCATGTGCCATGTCCCCTAACCTAGCCTTGTCTTCTGTCCATAATGATAGAGGAAAGAATCTGAAGACTATAGTGGAGGCAGAACTTAATATAGGTACCCACATATATGCAAAGGGCTATTCCTCTAATCATGACTCTGATTTATACGATATACCATGATCTTGGTGTGTTTCTTCCAAACTCCACATGTTGAAATTTAATATATATACAGTGTTGGTGAACATAAGTTGCCTAAGATATCCTCTACTAGCACAGCAATTTTGTCTCCAGAATTCTTTAGCAAAATATGAACAGCATGACTCATTGCTTTACAGACTATATATGTAATTTCCGGTGCTCTGATGCTTCTGTCCTGAGACTTCACAGCATTTCATATGACTCATCTGACAGCAGCCTCACTACAGACCTTTCAAAAACAACAACAAAAAAGATTCACTCTTTCCTCAAACACACCAGAGAAAGCTGAGACTTAAAGATGTTAAATAAGTGGCCTGAAGCCTCAGAGGAAATCTCTTTTTGAGTCTAAGTTGGTCCTTGTCTGTCAACATAACACTTTATTTCATGTGTTAGAAAATCTCTTTCAACAGAAGAGTTTGGGTGACCAAGAAAAGGCACTGAAGTATGCAATTGCCCTGGACCCATAACTGTATCTCTTTTACCCTTCATTCATAGGGATGATACACAATGTCTGATACACAGTGGTTTATCAAAACTTCTCATGTGAGGAGAGAGGGATGTAATACGCTTTTGTAAAAGAAACTTAATTCTCAGAAAGTTTAAATAGCTAAAGCAAGAACTTGAAGGTAATCTCTATGCAGTTTCTAGAGTAAGAATTGAATGCACTACATTTATGTCTTTATATAAAAGAAAATTCTTAATGGGGGTATGACTTCAGTACCCTTTCAAATCATATACAGTTCTCTACAAAATAATTTCTCCAAAGTCTCTGTTACATCCTCATTTGCCTAATGTCATACTGGCTTTTATTTTAATCTAATTTTAGGAACTTTTCCTGTCTACACCATCATTCTTGGTAAATTAACTCAGTGCAAATGAAACAAATTGCACTTGTTCTTCACATGCTGGCATCCCTTAACAGTGACCCCCATGGGAACTGCATGGCCATAAGTTAAATCCTAAATACCCAAATACTAAGAGTCCTGCTTCACATTTTGATTCTTTTATATTATGGAAAGTGAATTCTCCTTTAAGTTTAGTTGTCTCTTCTGTTTAAAAAGAGAATTGGAGTAGTCTATCCTAAAACTTCCGTAATTCAAAGCTGGTAGTACAGGACTAAAAATGTTCAATGCAGTGTTTACTACACATTCCACAAGGTGGCAGTGGAGATAACGCAGCAGTCCTTATTGGGGGTTGTGGGGGAAGTCTGACAATGCAGCACTTGGACTCTAAAAGACTGCTGTAAATAAATTCCCCAAATCTCAAAGAACAGGAAGCTGAGATTTAGAATGGTTTTATGTTATGGCATTTTAGATTCTTCTTAAATCTGTGACACAAGGTAAAGATGTCAACTCTGCAGTCTGTTATCAGTATGATGGAAATGACTGTATCTTCTTGGTTGTGAGTTTAAAATGAGGTGATGGTGTGTATAATACACTTACTGCAATGCCTGGCACCTGACACATGCTTACTACAATTTACCTACTATTTTTACTAAAGAGTTAACCATGGAACTGAGAAGTGACTTTGGATCTAGGTTCTGAAATGTCTAAATGATAAGGATTTTTAAATTATTAATAATCTCCAACAGATCTTACCATATCACACTAGTATTTTCTGTCATGTACCTTCTTACTAGAGTTAGCTCTTCCCTTCCTTCATTGTCTTCCTGGAAGACACAATTACATTCTGATAGAGATAATTTTAAAATTCATAACTTTCAAATGTCTGTCTTCAGAACTATGGATATCCACTTTTGATCTCACGACACCTGCTTTTAAAAGTGTTAGGACTTGACAAATATCAAAGAGACAACATAAAATGGCCTTAGGAGGGAAACTAATAGCAAACTTAACATTTACAATCTAACCGCATGGCCCAAAGAGCACCCTCTCTACTCATAGACCTGATTTTTCCCAAAATTCCAGTGAAGCAAAGTAGGTGCTATTATGATTTTCTTTTAAAGATAAAGAAACTGAGGCACAGAATCTATGTAGACGCTTAGTGTTTCATCCTATCACATGATATTTTCAAGACCTTCAGAACAATGCCTTATTAAAAAGTAAAAGAGGGCAAACTGATCATCCTCTAAAAACCATGCTCTC
Source organism: Montemys delectorum (assembly GCA_019843815.1). Lineage (NCBI taxonomy): Eukaryota > Metazoa > Chordata > Mammalia > Rodentia > Muridae > Montemys > Montemys delectorum. The sequence continues at coordinate 8,121 of JADRCD010223800.1, read as the reverse complement.
TAGGACTCAGTGGAGAAGTTAGGCAAGGGATACTGCTTAGAGATCATGTCATAGGCCAACGTGAAAAAGACAAAGCAATCTCCCAGCATCTCAGCACAGCCCTACTGCAACCCTTACACAGGCTTTCTACTTAGTTAATTTCTTCATGAGATTATTTATATCATTTATAAATCATATTAAGTTTATGTTGTAAAATATTTATATCATATAATATATTAAAATTATAAATCTTCATAATGTTTAATAAGCTTTCTAGCAGCTGACTCATTTTCTTCTTGTTTATGACAAAATAATGAAAATTAATCACCTCCTTATAAATGTGCTTTTTTAACTCAGTGCAGTTAGTCAATGTTTGAATTTTCCTCAAATCACTCCAATGAGGTCTAATTACATCTTGAGATAAGACTTAGGGGAGCACTGTGGATTGTGCCTATAATCTCAGTACCCAGGAAGCAGAGGCAGGAAGATTGCCACAATTCCAAACCCAGTCTAGATTGCACAAAAATATTCTCAGCTAGCCTGATGTACAAAATAAGCTCTCACTCAAAAATCAAACATAAAACAACAGAAACAAATTAAAACTCAAACATCTATTCTTAGTTTGTAGTCCTGACCCACCTTCCTCTGGTTGCTTAGCTTATTTCCCAATAGATTTAAACTCCTTTAGAATGGAGTCAAACATTATACTACTATGTATACTACTATGTTTTCTATGGTGTTCCTAAAGTCCAATCGCTTCCTGATTCTGATGAAAAAAAAATATTTAGGAACTTATCATTCAGAGGTTTTATTTAGCTTCATAGTTAAGAAGTTTCAACAATCAATCCATTTCTTGATAAATGTTCAAGGAAGTTTGGAAAAAACTGACTTGATGAATAAGCATAGCAAGACTCCTTTGATACAAAACAGGTAAATATTTGTTCATTTAAACAAAACATTAGATGTCCCTTGCTATGCATTATGATAATTCTTACTGGAAACACAAAGATACACTTAACAGAGACAGCTAGGCATGGTAGTATTGTCCTGTAATAGCAGTGCTCAGAAGGCATAGACAGGAAGATCACAAGATCAAGGCTACCCGTGAGTCCCCTAGTGTAAGATCTTATATCAAAGAAATAGAGACAAACACACAATCATACCTGTGGTGGGGAGGGAGAGGAAGAGAGACAGAAAGAGACAGAGAGATACACACACAGAAAGGGGAAGACACACACAGAGGAGGAGAGATGCTCACAGAGGTGGAGAGAGGGAGAGGGAGAGAGAGAGATTGAGATTTTCAGGATTCACAAATTTTTTAAAACACAGAATTAATTTTTTTACTTACTGTTTTAGCTACTTTTCTGTTGCTATGCATGACTAGCACAATTTATAAAAGTAATTAATTTGGGTTTGTGGTTTCAAATGTTCAGAGTCCAAGGATGGCAGAACACAGGCACTGTGATAAGGACAGCTGAAAGCTTACATCTTGATCCTAAAGTAAGAGGTAGAGAGATACAGAGACATTAAAAATGGCCCTTCTTCAACAAGGCTATGCCTACTAATACTAATACTTCCCAAGCAGATATTTCCACTGGGAACCAAGTATTCAAACATGTAAAGCTAGAGAGGACATTCTCATTCAAACCACAAACATTATTTCCAATAATTATTGCCCACTGCAGGACTACTGAAATACAAAGTGTAGTCCCCAAAATGTCTTGGCTGTACCTTTACCTCCCCACACAGATGTGAAACTTGGTCTTCATGTGTGTCTGATAAGCTATAATGGGGGCTATCCCAAAAGCTGATGCTTGTCTGTGGGATTTATTCTAGATGGGCTGTCTTGTCTGGCCTCAGGGGTAGAGGAAGTGCCTAGCCTCGCAGAGACTTGAAGTGCCAGGGTGAGAGGATACCCAGGAGGCCCCTACCAGCCCAAAGGAAAACAGGAAGGGCTAGGGAAAGGAGTGGAAGGGAGTGACCTGGAGAAGGGCACAGAGCAGGATAAAAAGTGAAATTATACTTGATATCTGTGGATGGCTGGTTCCAGAGACCTTTGAACAACCAAAACTGTAGATGTTAAAAAGCTCTTGAAGTAAACGTCAGAGTACTTGGCATACATCCTTGAGCATCCTGTGTATTCTGCATTTCTACATACTCAAAACACCCAGACATTATAACCACTCTGTCAACAGTTATAACATTGTGTTATTTAGAATTAACAACAAAGAAGGTGATTCCACAATGCTAAGTTCAGGTTAATTTTTCTCAATAATTCCAAGGTATATTTGGCTAAATGAATATAGATCCCCAAAGTAGAGGAGGTTTACTGACTGATTGTCCAATAACACAGCTGTATACAACAAATGAATTTTTAAAATGAAGAGATGACCTACAGCATAAGAGAATGCAGTTGCAAGTGATATATCTGGTCAGGGTTGACCCTTTAGCAGCAAAAATACAACTTTGATTAGAAGTGGACAAAAGGCTGCCAAGCTGACATCTCACACCACCCTTAGTTCAACCTCTAGGGAAACCAGCTCTCTCTTCTGGTGTCTGAGGGAATATATGCTCATGTACACAAGAGTACAGAAACACACTCATATATATTATTTTTAAAAGAAAAGGGAAAGAACAAAAATTATTTTATTGAATTTGAATGCTTGTTCCTAAGGTCAGAATTATATGTATAACACTTAGGGGCCACTATGACAGAATAAAATAAACTAGGGGGTTTATAAACATGAGATATTCATTTTTCCCAATTGTGGTGTCTAGGAAATCCAAATTTGAAGATCTAGAAGAGCTGATATCCCACAAATGCCTGCTTCCTGGTGCATAGACAGCCATTTTCTTACTAAGTGCAACATGGTAGAGGGGACAAGAAGATTCCTTGTCATGTGCTTCATAAGAACATTGACAATGTTAATGAGTGCTCCACCTAATGTAAGGAAGTCCTCTATAAAGCAACAATACAATATCACACAGGAAGTCCTACACAGTACAATAAGACAAGAAAACAAGATAGATGAATAGGTGGGATATAGATGCACAAATACTATTTTATCATAAATGATATTACTAAGTAGGAAACCAAACAAACCAATACAATTTGCTTTGAAATAATAAGAAAATGAGGCTCTACAGATAGTTTAATGTGTTTAAGAGTATACACAACTGTAGAGGAAGACCCAAATTTGGTTTCCAGTACCCTTGTAAGACAGCTCACAGCTTCTTGTAACTCTAGCTCCAGGACACTAATTCCGTCTTCTGGATCACAAAGGCTCCTACACTCACATGTACATTGTACTCCCCTACACACACATGGTTAAAAATAAATCTTTAAAACATAATCATAAGTGCATGCTAAAATTCTACATGTCAATATTTTAGCAGTTCTACTTGTAATTACTCCAATACAAAAATCTGCTAAGATGTGCTTTGATAGGCCAGTGTCTAAAATGGATGGTATAGCCATAGCCATTTCAAAGAATACCTGTCCAAAAAAAACACAGAAAAAAATAATTTATAAACCTTGGGGAAAACAGATGGTTCTTAAATTTATTTTGATAAGTAAAATATTGAAAATAGCTACACATTAAAAAGTAAGTGTTCTGGAAAAGACAAAACTGTGATGATGGCCTATTATAGTTGGTCTGAGGTTGCTATGTATTCACATGCCAAATTCTCTACCCCTAGATCTGGTTGCCCCAGGAGAGAATTCTCATGTATACCAGCACTTGTTCTGCAAACCTTGCTCTACAAGTTAATTGGTCAATAAAAAGCTAAAGCATGTGATTGGGCAGTAGTAGAGCTAGGTGGGACTTCCTGGGAGGGAGAAAGAAACTCTGGGAAGAAGAAAGAGGAAGGCCCTTACAGCAGGAGACATGAGAGGAGACAGGACTATGGATCTGGAAGGTATAGCTAGCCATGTGCCTGGATGGGGCTAGGTGATCAGGTTAACTTAGATGAGCTAACTGAGGGTCTACCTAGCTAAGGTCTAAGGCTCTGAAATATTAAAAGGTCTCTGTGTAGTTATTTGGGAAACTAGCTGGTTAAGTAATAACTGCTGCAATATTACTTTCCAGCATTAATTAATATGTACAGAATAATAATCATTTCTTTTCATTTTTTATTGGTTAATTTGTTTACATTTCAAAGGCTATCCGCCTCCCTAGTTCCCACCCCCTGCAACTCTTCCATCCCATCCCTCCTCTATAAGGTTGCCTCTATAAGGTTACTCCACCCACTTACCCACTCATGCCTCAATGCTCTACCAACACCCCATGCCAGAGCGTCAAGCCTCCACAGGACCAAGGGCCTCCCCTTTCATTGATGTTAGATAAGGCAATCCTCTGCTACATATGTAGCTGGAGCCAGGGGTTGCTACATATTCTTTCCTTGCTGGTTTAGTCCCTGGGAGCTCTGTTGGTTTAGCTAGTTGAAATTGCTGCTCTTGCTATGGGGTTGCAATCTCCTTCAGCCCCTTCAGTCCTTCCCCTAGCTCTAACATTGGTAACCCTGGGTTCAGTCTGATGGTTGGCTGTATCTGCAGCTGTATTAGTCAGGTGCTGACAGAGCCTCTCAGGGGACAGCCATACCAGGCTCCTGTCAACAAGCGCTTCTTTGTATCAGCAATAGAATCAGGTTTGGTGTTTCTCCATAGGAAGAACAATAATATCAACCAACCAGACCCCACCAGAGGTCCCAAAGATGAAACCACCATCCAAAGAGTATACATAGAGGGATCCATAGCTCCAGATACATATGTAGCAGAGGATGGCCTTACCCGGCATCAATGGGAGGGGAAGTCCTTGGTCATGCGGAGGCTCAATGCCTGAGTATTGGGAAATGCTAGAGAGGTCAAGTGGGAGTGGGTGAGAGGGTAGGGGAGCACCCTCATAGAAGCAGAGAGGAGGGGGAATGGGATAAGGGGGTTGCAGAGGGAAAACAGGGAAGAGAGACATTTGAAATGTAAATAAAGAAAATAACCAATTAAAAAAAGAAATATTTTAGCAATATATGAGATTATCAATGCTCTCTTAATATAACTGTGCATGAATACAAATTGAGGATTACCTTTAAATTATTTCATTGCTTTCAAGTTAAAGTACGTGTCTATATATTAAATTCACTTTTTCAAGGAAAATGAGTTCATATTAGGTTCAAGTGGCAATAAATCATTTATTAAAGATGTTTTCATTTTAAGAGCAAGGTTTCGACGAACCGGAAATAGGATAGTGATAAATAATTTGTTCTTCACAATTACAGTTACTCCATTTTGCCATTAGGATGCAAAAGCAGTCACAAATAGTATTTAAGTGAACAGCCATGGTGTTTTAATAAAATTTTATTTACAAAGTATCAGGCTGCATTAAACATATAAATAATAAGTTGGGCATGCTCACTCCCATATATATATATGATTTCTAGCACTGCTGATTTCTCTCTAAACATTGATGATAAAAAGTTATTTATGAATATTGGTAGACATAATTGAAAACTCAGAATAGTGAGGGATATCTTAATGAAAACAAACATTCTAAAATCACACTTGCCAAAAATATAGGCCAGTTAAAATTAACTTATCTTTTTTATATAGTGCCTAACAGTCCTGTGTACTAGTGTTCACATTTAGTATCATGCCATAAAGAATACTAACATTATTTTTAAAACATACATATTTATATAAGAACCTGACATTTAACACTTATGGAAAGCTTTTTTTTTTTATTTAGGTATTTTCTTTATTTACATGTACATTTTCCCTTTCCCATTTTCCCCTCCAAAACAAACAAACAAACAAAAACAAGAACAAACCCCTTTTGCCTCCCCCCTCCCAATGCCTGTCACCCCACCCTCTCCCACTTATTGGCCCTGGTATTCCCCTACACTGGGGCACAAAACCTTCACAAGGCCGAGGTCCTTTACTCCTATTGATGATCGAATTTGCAATCCTCTACTATATACCTGCTGCCAGTACATTCAATCCCACCCTGTATAACGTATAGTTAAATAACTACTTATTGATCTCTATCTCTTTTATTTGGTATTCTATCTTAGTCCTCATATAATGCTTAAATGATCACTTTATTCTTAAATCCCTTTCAGATCTCAGGCAATTTTTAGGATAGACTCAACAGGAGCAAAATTATACAGTGTGAGCATTTTGTGGTTTACAATATACTTTTCTGAATTCCTTTCAACTCCCACCTATGGTGCCTGAGGTTCTCCCCTGAAATAAAGTGATATAAGCTCATTTTACAATTAGAAACCAATCCTCCCCTGAACTTGTGATAAGAGATAAATCTCTAAAAGACTCCATCCAAGACAAGCTATATATCACTTTCTTACAGGAAAGTAAGTTTAACTGTTTGTCTCTAGCAAGACATAAGGCATTTATATGCTTCACAGTTGGGGCTGTGTAGGTAAGCACTACAGGAAAATCTCAGAGCAGTATAATTGATCATCAGAGGCATCTCACTGTCCATGACCATAAATCATAGGAAGCACTTTTCTTCCCTGACTGATATGAAATGAGCATAAACGTGTGGGGGGGAGAATCTCATGTTTGTCAGAGGCTGATATGTACTTTTTTTCCTTCATCCAGAAGCAAGTAGTAGAAGGTTGAACAGAACATATCACATTCTACTCTGTGATTTATTCTCTCTACCAAGTATTACTCATACATGGGGAAACTGCAACAGAATCTTCCTTCTAGCATCCAGGCATAAAAATGCAGTAAGACAAGACAATCTAAAATCAATATAAAATTGCAAGGAATGCATCAAGCTTAAAATGACCATGCAACAAGTGGCCAGTGCAACTGCTTACAAACCTTGTCCATCTTAAACTGAATGTGGGGAGAGGACATGCTTTCTATCTTTTATGTAACTCAAACAGCCTTAAAGCAGCTCAAAGATGGAGTTTCATTGCCCAGATTGGAATTATTCCAGCCTGCTAGTAGTTGAATTGTGATGTGGGAGAATTTACTTCTCTAAGAGTTCACTGCAACATGGAGAAAAACAATACTGATCTGATAGGCTGTAAATATGAATAAATAAGATAACACATAGCAGGTGCCTATCATGGATTCTGAAAATATGTGATTCTCAGTCAACATTGAGTAAATCAGACACTCTTGCTACTTTCAAACAAACCAAAATAAACCTTACTATGCCGTTCTTAAGACGTTAGGATCTCTGTTAATGACAAAAACAAACTGCACCGTGGTGTTTCACCAGCTTGAACCTTATTCCAAATGACAACAGCTCTCATTATGATGCTTCAGCAACTCTGTTTAATTCCACTGAATGCAGAAACTGATAAATAGCTTGAAAGCCTCATAAGCAAATTCACAATCCAGGACAGCCCCGAACAGAGTGAGTTTTCATCTCAGTTGCCAAGACTCACATTTTTCAAACTCGTGTTTGTACAAAACCCAGGAATCATTTTACTGTACAAATTTTATTTGAGCCATTACTGTTTCTTTCACTTTTATTAAAAAAGAGAAATGATTAAAACTCACATAAAGTGTACATTAAGGCCGCCATAGAGGGAGTGCTCACAATATTGCAGGAGGTACTTATTGAATTCTTCAAACTTTAGTGCGGTGAGCATAGATTATGCAATCTTTGCAAATGTATGCTGTTCACCTAAAATATAGTGTTTTAATGGGAAATTTTCAATTAAACACATTCAAAATAGCAGTTTCTTCCTGACAAATCAGCACCAAGATAGGGAATCAGAAGTCCATTAGGCAAATTCACTGAGTTTCTTATGTTATGAGCTAAAAACAGCACAGGTGGTTGCAGAACATTAGAGCAGAAGATGATTAACAACACTCCAACAAACTCTGGTGCGTATTATTATAAAGAGGGAGGACTCTCTATGTGAATTCATCGTGGCTTCTATTATAATTGTCTAGGTATGTCTAGGGAACAACTCTTTCTAAAAATAAAACCTGAGCCAATGATTTGAATATAATTATCCATTAAGGACAAGCTCCCAGAAGGATCTTGTGAGGGACTGGAAATGGAGAACAGAAAAGAAAGAAGTATCCCCTATTATTAAAGTTATTTGTCTCTATGTTTTCCCATCAAATTCACATGCACATTCTGTGGTCCACGCTATTTTCCCGCC
>JADRCD010223799.1:48922-65873 GCA_019843815.1 Montemys delectorum | reverse complement strand
AGAGAGAGAGAGAGAGAGAGAGAGAGAGAGAGAGAGAGAGAGAGAGATCCTCCGCGGGTACTGCCCCCATTATATTGCATACACCTTGCCCCCAGGAGAAGTTTGCTGGGCTGTGAATATCAATAACAATCTTCACCCCCAGATTCATGAGTTCTACACTCTTCCCCCTTCTTCCCTGTTCTGTGAAAGAGCAAGCTTTTGGTCACCTCGAAACTGCAGCTGCTGGAATTTTAGTCTCGCTTTGCAATCTAGTAGGGCCCTTTCTGAAGCCTCATAACTGAGAGATTTATGGGCTGGCCAAATAATTAAGTGATGTTATTGTGTTAACTTTGCATGCATTAGGGCTGCTTGCGCCGCCGTCCCTGTGAACCTTCCGCCGCCGCCCGCGGCCCCAGCTCTCAAACAGCCCAGGCGTTCGAGTTGTTCTCTCCCATAGATTATGCACATACCAGTCTCGGAAAATTACCGTGCATTAGAACACATTAGCGCCTGCATTTTAAAAGCTAGCCTGCTAGCTCCCGGCGAGGGACTCTCGGGAAGTGGCTAGCTAGGAGGCGCGCGTTTGTTTTTACCGTACGGCAAGCTTACAAGAGTGAAGAAAGCTTTGAGGTGAGACTAAAAGAAACCGTAGCAATCAGCCCCAAATCGTTGCTGCTTTAGAGAGGCAAAAAGCCGCATCTCTCTCATAATCCCCCTTAGTCCGCCGCACTCTTGCTTCTTTCTCTCTCCTCATCACCCCCCTTCTCCTCCCTTCTTCTCCTTGATGCTTGGTTCTAGGGGAAAAAAAAAAAAAAAAAAAAAAAAAAAAGGGGGGGGGCGAACCGAGCTGTCAGCCAAACCTGAAACGCTCGGCCCCGCCCCTTCTATAGCCATTGGCAGCTGCTCAGAGAAGGCCTGCCTTTCGGAGGCAGCTCCCACCGCCGATTGGTTGCTCCTCATGCCCATCGGGCACGGTCCCGCCCCGGGCCCGGGAGGATAGGTTGGCTGCTCCCGCAAGCGGCAGAGCCCTTCTGGACAGCTCCCGCTCACCCAAACAGAAGACGTCGGCGCCAGAGTAGGCTCGGACATGGCGAGGCAGCGCGCCCGCACAACCGGCGGGGCCCGGTGATCCCTCCCTCCTTCCCTACCCCCTCCCCTCTCCCGCACGCACGCCCTGTCCGCCCCCACCCCACCCCCCACCCCGGGCGCGCCCGCCCGCAGCCCGGGGCACACACCCGCACGCACGCTACCCCGGCACACACACACACACACACACACACACACACACGCACACGCACACACACACACACACTCCCGCACTCCCACGCCCGCACTCTCCTCCCCACTCCCCACGGAGCCCGTGGCCGAACCACGCCACGCGTGCCTAGGCAGCCCGCCGGCATCCCCCGCCGCTCCCACCGCCCCCGGGCCCCGATGGACTGAATGAAGGCTGCCTACACCGCCTATCGATGCCTCACCAAAGACCTAGAAGGCTGCGCCATGAACCCGGAGCTGACAATGGAAAGTCTGGGCACTTTGCACGGGCCGGTCGGCGGCGGCAGCGGCGGGGGCGGCGGCGGGGGCGGCGGGGGCGGCGGGGGCGGGGGCCCGGGCCATGAGCCGGAGCTGCTGGCTAGCCCCAGCCCCCACCACGCGGGCCGCGGTGCTGCCGGCTCGCTGCGCGGCCCGCCGCCGCCAAGCGCGCATCAGGAGCTGGGCACCGCAGCGGCGGCCGCCGCCGCGGCGTCGCGCTCGGCCATGGTCACCAGTATGGCCTCGATCCTGGACGGCAGCGACTACCGGCCCGAGCTCTCCATCCCGCTCCACCACGCCATGAGTATGTCCTGCGACTCGTCGCCGCCAGGCATGGGCATGAGCAACACCTACACTACGCTGACGCCGCTCCAGCCGCTGCCACCCATCTCTACGGTCTCAGACAAGTTCCACCACCCGCACCCTCACCACCACCCTCACCACCACCATCACCACCACCATCACCATCAGCGTCTGTCCGGCAACGTCAGCGGCAGCTTCACTCTCATGCGGGACGAGCGCGGGCTTCCGTCCATGAACAACCTTTACAGCCCTTACAAGGAGATGCCTAGTATGAGCCAGAGCCTGTCTCCGTTGGCTGCCACGCCGCTGGGCAACGGGCTGGGTGGCCTTCACAACGCTCAGCAGAGCCTGCCCAACTACGGTCCGCCGGGCCACGACAAAATGCTCAGCCCCAATTTCGACGCGCACCACACTGCCATGCTGACCCGCGGTGAGCAACACCTGTCCCGAGGCCTAGGCACCCCGCCTGCGGCCATGATGTCTCACCTCAACGGCTTACACCACCCTGGCCACACTCAGTCCCACGGGCCAGTGTTGGCTCCTAGCCGCGAGCGGCCCCCTTCGTCCTCCTCGGGTTCTCAGGTGGCCACGTCGGGGCAACTGGAAGAGATCAACACCAAAGAGGTGGCCCAGCGTATCACCGCCGAGCTGAAGCGCTACAGCATCCCGCAGGCGATCTTCGCACAGAGGGTTCTATGCCGGTCTCAGGGGACTCTCTCCGATCTGCTCCGGAATCCCAAACCCTGGAGTAAACTCAAATCTGGCAGGGAGACCTTCCGCAGGATGTGGAAGTGGCTGCAGGAGCCCGAGTTCCAGCGCATGTCTGCCTTACGCCTGGCAGGTAAGCCCAAGGGCAGCCGGCAGCCAGACGGCTGAGGAAACTGCCCCAGTGTGCTCGCGGGGCTAGTCTGTCTTCTTTCTTTTTCTTCCATTTTCACTTTCTCGTCTCCCCTTATTTCTCTCCTCCCTTTTTTTCATCTCTTGCTTTCACACTCCTTGACTCTGAGTTTTCATTGCCAGTCCCCCTCCCCTTCTCCCTACTGTCAGTATGCTCACTTTTTCCTCTCTGTCTTCAGTGCGAGGCAGGGTCGGGCTCTTGGTGTCCCCTAAAAGCCCTGTTTTGGGGACTAAAGTCTCCTAGAAGCCCTGTCTTGGGGACTCTGGAGTCCCTATTTTGGGGACTAGTGTCCTCTAGAAGCCCTGTCTTGGGGACTCTGAAGTCCCTATTTTGGAGACTCTAGAAGCCCCGTTTGGGGGACTAGTATCCCCCAGAAGCCCTGTTTTGGGAACTCTCAAAGCCCTGAGAATGGTCCTCAGCCAAAAACCTATGCACTTGAACTCCCAAGACAACAGATTTCAGTTTTCCACGATGCCCGGTCTCTTTATGTAGATGCTTTTTGACTGTTAGTGGGTTCTGATCCTTAGAAAAGAAAAAGTTCTTCACTCACCTCCTACCCACAAAAGCATGCAAACTTCTTTAGTCATTGGCAGGAGGTACACCCTCACGGCTATGAAAACTAACAGCCGGGATACAACACCGGTGCCAGAACCTGTCCGATGCTTTCGGGTTCACCCAAGGACTTTGTGACCCACCAAAAGAGCCGAGTCTGGCCAGCTCCTGTGTCACTGCCTACAGATAAGAGGGTGCAAAGGCCAAGGTTTGGGGCTGCCACAAACCTTCCCACCCACCATCGCTTTGCGAAGAGACACAAGAGTGAAGAGCTCGCTGCCTCACTCCGCTCTACCCCTTGCTGGGCTGCAAGCTTTTACTAGGATTTGTTGAGATTTGCTAGGTCTCCTGGAGAGGTTAAGGAGCCCTCGGAAAGAGGTGCTGAGAAATTAAGATGCGAGTTAGTTAATGCTCCTTGGCCTCAGCAGGCTGTAAGCCCCGCCTTTGCATTAAAGCGAGCGCTGATTGTGCGCGGAGTGGAGTGGCGAGGAGGCCTGGCAGCCCCGCGGCAGGGGACCGGTCAACGCGCGGGTTACATTGTTCCGGAGCGGGCACGGCTCTCTGTGCCTCCTCTAGCGGCCAAGAGGCGAGGTACAGCCCTCTATTGTTCTAGGAACACTGAAACCTCCGGTGTGGGCGGTGGGTGCAAAAGCGAAAGATGCAGCCTGGGCTGCGGCTGACACAGTTTCGAGCTTTTGTGCACGCAGACCCGGCTCGCAGCGTGCTAAGACTGCTCTGCCCCTTGGCCTGAACCGCAGACCCAGAGGGGCAAGGTGTCTAGACCTCCCACTGGTGAGGACGTACAATATCCAGCTGCAAACCTAGCTGGGTGACTTCTCAGTGCTTCTCGGTGCTCTAGAACAATTAGCTTTGGCCTTCATTCGCGTAAAACCCGTGGGCTCGCGTGGTTCTGAATCTGGCGCTCACTAGCTCTGGATCTTCTAGCTCAGGTGTCTATTCCGGTCCCTCAAGACTTCCTTCCACCACCAAACCGGGTTTTGTGGGTTGCATCCTACCATTGCCTAGCAGGACTAAGGGATGATATGTCCCGCGGAAGGATCACTGCTCCGAAGGAGGAGGCGTTTCCACCTACAGCCCCCTCCTTTGCCCACTGTTGGGTTTTGTTCGCTACTTGTCAACCTCCCCTATCAATCTAAAAGGGTAAAGAAAAGAGATTCCTTCCAGAAAACCCCCCTCAAAACAGTGGGCTGCGGGCTGTTTTGAATGGAGTTCGAAGGCGACTTATTACTTTTTTTTTCTCTCTCTCCGTTAGTTTATTCTTCATCCTAGTCTATTCTCTGCTGGGATTTGCTCCTGATCCCTATTCAAAGATAAAGCTTTGTGAGCTGGAGGCTCAATGATTGCTCTCATTAGGGTAACTCTTCGTTTTAGACTTCCCATTGCCCAATACTGTAGGAACTCTAAGGAGTCTCAAGCATTGGTTGGTTTCCTGCGCTTGAGGGGGGTGGGGGGGTGGCGCAGAAGGAACTTAGCAGCTGCTCCTTGGGGTACAGTGAAAGGCTGGATGACAGCCGCTGCACTCTGGCCCACCTCGGAGCGCTGCCGCCCCCTCACGCCCAGCCGGTAAAAGACAGGGCTGTTTACAAACACTAGCATTCTGTCTGTGTTCAAAGTTAAGCCTCCCCCCTGCAGCGAGATTTTTCTACAGTGGATGAGGGAGAGTAGGGATACCTCGGGCTCTAAGCCCCAAACTCCTGGAGAGTTGCCGGGTGACTCCTGGAGGCAAGCCTTCCTGAGCACAGATCACGCAGGGTGATTTCCGGAGGGGATCGCAGCCGGAGAAAGTGCGCTGAGGACCCGGCTTTGCTCAAACATTTAAAGGCGAGTCTGTTTTATAGCCTTAGGTGAAAGGGAAAGATGAGCCTTCGCTTTCTTTTTATCTGACCATTTTATCAGCAGCTACAAGTGCGTTGAGTGGTTGTAGGAGGCTTTTCAGTGTGGGGTCAGTAGATCAGTCCCTTCAGACACTGAGGCAAAAGCAGCAAAAGCTGCAGTCGGGTAAATAGGTATTATGTGCTCAGTAGAGAAGGGAACAGAATCGTACAGAGGAGAAAAGGGAGGCCTTTGATTGTTATTGATCGATGGGAAACCCCCGCTGGGAAGCATCCGGGAGTCCAGGCCTTTGGGACCCTGGGGTGAAGCAAGTCAGTGACCCCCCCCCCCAGGATGGCCGTCCCAGCCCTGCACCTTCACAACCTGGGGCCAAATCCGGCCACCCATTCACATCCTCCTTATTCTTATATAGTCTCATAGTCTCATAGTCCCTCTCTCTCTCTCTCTCTCTCTCTCTCTCTCTCTCTCTCTCTCTCTCTCTCTCTCTCTCTCTCCTTTTATCATTTTAAGACCCATCTGGACAAGGGGACTCTTTGACATGGCTACCATCTCCATCTTCAACTTCTATCTTTAGGTCAACTATACCCAGTCACCCGGAAAGCCAGCCCATGAGCCCTCCCAGTCTTTCTGCTGCGAGCACAGCCAGGCTCTGGTATAGAGCAGAGAGGACTCGGGACCAGGTTAGGGAAGTTGGGATTGTTCCAACTAGAAGTCAGGGAAAGAAACTCTACACTCACTGGGTGGTGAGAACGGCTAGTGGTAACAACCGGTCAAATAGGCTGGGAGTGGCCCAAGACGGGATCCCGCTGGGCCGTTCTTATTATCCCGGCCCGAGGACAAACTCACGCAGGTTTGAGCACACTTTCTCTGGCTTTGATCCTCAAGGGCCTCTGCACAGGGCACAGAAGCGAACTGGGAGGAACCTCGAGAGCTCAGGGAAGAACCCGAGTCCATCGCTTAGTGGAGGAAAACCGAGACTTTAACGATGAAGGGATTATTATTATTATTATTATTATTATTGTCATCATCATCATCATCATTATTTTTCCCAGTGCAGGAAAACGCGTGACTGCTATTACCGTCATAACTGAGGTTTCTACCTCCAGGGAGCGAGGCTTCACTGTTGGCCCTCCCGGAGCCGTGCTCCAGTGCCAACTGCTCAAAGACAGCATGACCTTCTCGAGGAAGCAGCCCCAGACAGACAGGATAGAGCCCACTCAGTTTTCGAGGCTTTAAAGTCCGTAACCAACTCGGTACCGTCGGGCCCACTTGATGCTCGCCTCGGTGATGTGCTCAGATTGTGGATCTCCCCCACCCCACCCCTAATAATTCCTGCCCAGACATTCGTACGTGCGCGTCTCCTGCTGCGCGATACAGGTGCTTTTAGATAATGCGGGAGACAGATTTTTTTTTTTTCTAAAATGAAGGACTGGAAGTGGGCTTTCGCCACAACCTTCCGTTCCCCACCCAGCATTCCCAACCATCTTGTTTGTCCAGTCCGGCGCCCAGCCTGCCACTCCTAGGGCCTTAGTTTGGGGATCCGAGTCAGAAGGCCGAACCCAATACACATCGGTGCAGAACAGAATGATCTGTTAGCTTGCTGGATGATTGGATTAATAACTGTAAAGCTCACTACGGGTGTCCTTGCCGGTGTCAAGTCCCTAGTCCCCAAAGAACGCTTTCCTAACACAGATTGAGACGGACAGGAGCTTGTAGAGGAAGGCGGAAGGCGGGACGCGAGGGAGTTTGAGTGACCCCGAGCTCCGAGAAGTATTCCAGGCCGCCGGAAGCCGTGGATTAGAGGGGCGGCGCATTTCTTTTATCCCAGGCTTTCCACTGTGTGGTTATGTCACTTTCTCAAACAAATGTGTATATGGAGGGAGATCGATGCTGATAATGTTTAGAAGATTAAAAGAGCATTAATGCTGGCAACAATAACGTAAACGTGTGGACCCAGATTTCATTGATCTGGAACCTGATCCGCCGGGTTTCCAGTAAGTCCGACGGCCGACTCGCTCTTCCCAGAAGAGCGCTCGCCAGTGCCCAGGATCCCTGGCGCTCCGGCCACGCCAGCTGAGGCCCGGTTCTCAGGTCTGACCGCAACTCCTCCCGCGAGCAGCCCTTGGAGCCAGCTCCATTCTCGATAGGTTTTCAAAGGCCTTGCACGGGGCTCCTGGGTCTCATTTACCCACCGCTGCACACGCACTATACAATCTCTGCACTACTTGGGGGCGACAATTAGTGATCCTGCTCCAAAACAAAACAAAACAAAACAACAAAATGCCTTCCCTGCCCTTGACCACCATACTTGATCCAAGGAAACTCTGGCTAGTCTCTCTCTCTCTCTCTCTCTCTCTCTCTCTCTCTCTCTCTCTCTCTCCTTCACTCTCTCCCACCCTCCCTCCCTCTCTCCTTCCCTCTCTCCTCTCTCTCCATGAAAATCGTCCTGGACAGCCTCTTCGTTTTGAAATTCCTTCTCGATTAAGTTTAGAAATGTGTCTAAAGCTGTCAGCAAACGCCACGCTTTAATAATCCGTGCATGGCCCGGTCCTTACACCTTTCTGTACTAAAAGTCCAAGTTACAGAGTTTGCACCCACGAGTTAGTTGCACTGTTGAACTCAGCCTCCCTACTAAAAGGCGAAGCTTCTTTCCTCATAATGGCCCGATCTGCTGTGAACTAATTGGGACAACCACTGGAAGGATTTTAGGCAAGGTAACTAGGGGACTACCCACCCTACCCTTTTCCACCTGACTCTGAGGCCATAGGCCCATCCTTGGTGTGTGTATGTGTGTGGGGGAGGGGGATTGTTCTGAGACACACACCCAATCCACCAGATAGAAAACTCTAGAAATTTTTCTTTCCATTTGTGGGTGAGGGGAAAGAACTACACTCTTAATCCCTTTTCTTGCTAAATGGTGGCTTGTTCTTTGAGAAGGAGCATTAAGGTGAATTTTCTACAGAGAGGGCAAGAGCTGTGTTAGTTAATTGTAAATATAAATGTATATGTGTGTTAGAAATATATTCATTTATATGAGTAAACTAATACTTTCCTTCAAGAGTGTCTTTCACTTGATGGAAAGGGGTGTTTTCCTACTTTCTCCAAGAAAAAAATGGGGGAGGAGAAAGAAAAGAAAGTGTTCGTTTTTATGTTTTGCTTTGAATGTGGGAAAGATCGGGTGGTAATTTCTTCCTACCAGTGGCTTTCCTTTTAAAAGGGGAGCAAAGTACCCAAGTCTCTAAAAGCCGTGTGGTCACAAGACTCCCTGAGGAGCATAGGTGGTTTCCTTTTGGGGTGGAAGGCAACTAGCCCACTCTCCGTAAGCTCTGGATGACATCTGTCTTATCTGTCACCTCTCCCCTTTAGGGGGGCTAAGTATGGTTTCTGTAGAGTGGAGCTATGGGATTACCCCACCCCATTTAAAAATCTAAACGGCAGGATTCCTGCTGAAATGTGTAGGGTGATCGATCTTTCCACATTTTCTTTGTCTCTATAATGTCTTAGCAACAGCTACATTCTTAAGTCAAGACTGTTCTGAACCTGAACTCGCTTTCCAGACATTCATTTAATGATCACCTCCGGGTACAAAAAAAGAACCCTCCCTTCGAATTCTCTGGATTTAAAATACCCATGTACCCAGGAGACCAGGGGACAGAGGAGGACAGCTCTTGGGAAGAAAGTATAGCTTAGGACCTGGCTAGTAGCTGGGGTTATCAGGAAAAAACCGCCTTTGCAAAGAGTGGTATCATCCTGAGGAATCTCTGGAGAAATGAAAACCTCAAAGGAAAAGCAGAGATATTTAGTTTCTGGGTTCTTGCCAAAGGAAGAGAAACAAAGAAGGCATAAATAGAGATAATTGTCTGGCTAAATGGCCCTGGGGAAGAGGACGGGACAGGGCTGCCCAGGCTTGGGCTTAAACGTCATGGGCACACTCTCTGGGTAGTATTTGCCTTCATCCTTTTGGAGACTCTTTTCTCTGCCATTGAACTGAATGTCATTCCCTTCAGAGAGAAACTCTTCTTCATAGGTGAGCACATGAAGAGGAAGTCTGGTGTGGCCCTCTAGCTTGCCTGGTGAGAGACAATGCCAAGGCTCTTCAGCCCAGACTTCCCTTCAGACAACCTTAGTGCCTCTGAGGGAGATGTGTTGATTTCCAAGTGTCAAGCAAACCCAGTGACTGTTAAGATCACATGGGGTGTATTGGGTAGGAGGCAGGGGAGTTAACTGGATATTCCTGACAGAATAGACAGAGAAGAGAGAGAGAGAGAGAGAGAGAGAGAGAGAGAGAGAGAGAGAGAGAGAGAGAGAGAGAGGTTGTCTCATTTGGGAAGTAGAATTCTTGGAGGCTGTGGGCACTTATTATGAGTAAAAGTCCACACACATTTTCCCCGAGGGCCAGCAGGCTCTGCACTCCTAGGTGCATCTCGCCACTTGAGGATCCATTTCTCCTTCGGTAGAAAGCAGACTTTGTTTGGGTTGGAAGCACACCTCCAGTGTAATTTAATCTGCATTAGACTTTGGTTCCTGTAATCAAATATACATATACTTTCTCCTGTAGGAAGAAAAATAATTTCTCTGTGATTGGTATTGACTCAAAATCGTGTAATTTCTGAAAGGCATCGTATTTTTAAAAGGCAAACCACCATTTTCGTGGTTTGCTTTGTCATGACCAAGAAGCCCCAGTTGCCACCTAAGAAAGGGCAAATGTGAGCCCTGACAGGACTCAAATGTTCAGCCTCTCCCATTGCAGGCATCCCAGCACTGCTTCTGTACGGTCAGCCTCTTCGATCTCTATTGATAAGAAGCTATATTGACGGCCTCTCCAGATCCCAGAACGTGAGCTTTATATTGCCTGACGTTCTTAAAGGAACCTGTCTGTCTTGCACTTTACTCCCCCGGCTGGAGAGCTCCTAGGCAGTGGAGGCTGAATGTGTATTAAGCCAGTTCTTGCTTGGTGGTTATTACCAGCGATTTCCCATTCTACCCTAGAGCACCTCTCTGGAGCAGCTTAGTCTTCCCACCTCCTAGGGTGAGGCTTTGGGCTTTGCCCAAGCTGAGTCTGTTAGGGAATCTGTTGTAAACACAGATCCATTGATTTGCATTTGTCAGAGAGTAAAGTTAAACCAGTGAAGAGAGAAGCCCTTACCCTTTTATGCAGGGCCAGGGAAACCTTTCATATTGATCCTATTGATCCAACCTTTCCCTTTAAGGAAACCACATAGTTAAAGACCCTCGTTCAATAGATTTACCCTTCGTGCCTATGATATTCCTCTAAGTGTTCTCATCGAGGATAGCTGGGCAGTAAGCCCACATTCCAAGCCAAACAAAAATGAAAGGGGGGGGGGCAGTGAAAAGGGAGGGGGCAGGAGGCAGAATTGTGGGAAGTGAAATTAAATCAGACCGAAATGTACAGTGACACAGCTGGCCGTGTTTTAATCACTCTGAAATGACATGCAAAGATAAAGATAAATTAGATGCATTTAGCAACTCCCCTGTTTTTTCCCCCTCACAAATGAAAATCAGTTTCTATGCAGAGACTAGCCATGTCTTACGAACATCATTTCCTAATGTAAGGTGATTTCAATCGAACCACTAACTTGGCTCATTTAAACCGGTTCGTGTAAAAGCACTGTTTCTGCCACAATAATTGTTGTGGTTGGTTTGTGGAACATCAAGAATAGAACTGGTCCATACATTTGCAGTATGTTGGACTCCATATATAAAGGTAGACACCAAAACTGCTTAAGAAGGAGGGGCCCAGAGCCATGGTGATGGAAGGAAGCAGAAGAAGCCCACTTTAGGACTGACGAACAGAAGTACAGGGTTTCCCATAGAGCACTGTAGATGAAGTGGGACTTGCTACATATTTCATATCTGCCATTTGCAGATATGAAAATGAAAGTCCCTTTGTCCCCTGAGTTACTGGCACAGTTCCATCCTTTCTTTTCTGGCCTTTTTTCATTCCGTAAGTAATATCCATTCGTAATTTTTTTTTTAACATGGCACATGGATTCTTCTCAATTGGCTATCTCTTAGATTGTCTTTGTACACTCATGTTTGTCTTATGTGATTGAAAAATATTAATGATTCCTTAGGTGAGCTAATGAATTTATCTGCAGAGTGAGTTCAAAGGGCAGAGTTCAGCTACGGTTCAGGTTAATGGAACAGGAAGCAGTGGGCTCTCTAGGTTGTGTTGAACAAGGAGCTAGCCCCTTAACATATCACTTTTAGCAAACACACAATTTCACTGCCCTTATCCTGGAGTCTGATGTAAGAGACTCCGATTGAGGCAGATTGCCTGTTAAAACAAAAACAAAAACAGCAAAAACAAAAAACAACCCAAAGCAAAGGGCAGCAACTGCAGCAAAACGCCCGCCCCGGAGTCCCCCTCCGGGGAGAAGAAGAGTTTTCTCATTGGCTAATTGCTTTATTGGTAGCCTGACCTGCAGAGCAGCTGCAGGGGCCTAGATGACGGCTTAGGCCTTGGAATAATGTGATCCATTAGAACAAGGCAAGGCATTTTTTGTTTACTCAATTGGAGCTCCCTGAAAAGTGCCATTAACCCCAACCCAAGTGTGTGTGTGCTGCAAAAGCCAAAGGTCAGACTAGTCATCTGCTGGTGGAGCCAGCCTCTGCCCCTTGTCCAAGGGAGGGGGGCATCTTGCTGGCATTGCCTGCTTTGGAGTTTGGCCCAGTCTCTTGGGCCTCTCCAGGGTTTTGACCAAAGCAAGCAGTTTCACCCATTGTTTACATTTCCCAACTGCTGAATCATGTTATTGCTGATTAAACAGTTTTGATCTGAGCATGAGCGCATGCGTGCTCACTAAAACACACACACACACACACACACACACACACACATACACTCCTCTCACTAACCCTCCCTAGTCTATTTAAGTACCCTCTATTACTGTGCATTACAGTAAATAGAACTGTGCACACAGCGCTTTTAGCATAAACAGAGTATGGATACATTACGTGGATCAAGCAGAAGGTACGGACTGGTGGAGGGGCAGTGAAGAGACACTTGCTATAGAGACACTGCTAACCACAGTCCCACCTGCCGGGAATCAGCTTCACCTCATCCAAGGCCCCTTCCTTCACTTCCTGTCTCATATCAATGCTTCAGTCCCTATCTTTCACATTACTGCCCGCTGCTAACATTACCTTCTTAGATATCTATCATAAGGGACCTTCCTTTGATCCTTTGAGAATCCAGCCTCTGTTTCATTGTCAAGGAGGAATCAATCAACAGCTCTACCATGAGTGAGGTCTTGGACCACAGAGCAGTTGAGGTAACAACATCCTGCTAAGTTGGGTGGTGTTTTGGGGTAGGCTGGCAGAGAAAACAAGAAATGTGTGTGGGACCAAAGAGAAGTGGCCACCTGTGGAAAAAGAATGGCGTAATTGATGGGTGCCAGAGAAGACCATGACTGATAAGCTGATCTGCAAAAGTAAAATATTGTAAAGGAGACAAGAGAGGAGGAGGTACGGTGAGGGTGAGGGAGAGGAAAGCAAAGACCTGAGCCAGTGAGGTAGACTTGAAGACTAAGGATGGAGCTGGATGGAGCTGTTTTCAACAACACCTCCTGTCCACCCAGCCAGGAGCCTCACCCCCCAAACCTAGTTGTGCCTGTGGGCGGGTTGTAGCCTCCACAACTGAAGAGCTTCAGCACCTTGAACAGCGCCACGGAGCAGCCCTCCAGCTGTGTGCTTGACTGCAGGACCCTCCACCTAGACCAGAGAGGTATGCTGGTGTAAAGTCTGGGGAGGGGCATAATTCCAGCCCTCTAGATTCATGTGTCCAGAGGGGTAAGGATGAAAGGAATAGGCCTCAGATTTTCCTTCCGTAGGATGGTTTCTTGGAAAAAACAAACAAGAAAACCCACCTTGCCTCCCAAGGGGGAAGAACAGGAAGTCTGTGGAGTTGTCCAGATGTAGCGTCTTTCTCCATGACATTTTCAACATGGTTTTTAAGATCTAGGATGTCTTCTAAGCTCTATGCCTAGGTGCCCCTTTCCCCCAGGTATGTATGCAAATAAGTGCTTTGACTCTCTACCTACATGTTGCTGGTTTTTGAAAACATAAGCCTCATCATGTTAAGCAGTATGCTCACACTAGATCAGAAGCCATGTTTCAGAGACCCAATTATAAGACACCAGCTCATATAAACCGAAAGTCCAAGTTTAGCTGCTCAATTGTCACTGGTGATGGGGCTGTGTTTAGACATTTACTTCTAGATACTCCCCCAATACAGAAAGAGCCAAGGTGTTAAAGCTACTCAGTAGAAGGCAAGAGCTGCGTTTAGGTGCTGACCTCTAACTCTGTCTGGCCTTTTGTACTCAGAAGCAGGTGAGTCCCATTGATCAATAATTGGACACAGTTTGCATCTCTCTGGCTTTTAGTAAAATATCTCTTGAGTTCCTGTATTGGCTGGTTATGTGTGTTAACTTGACACAGGCTGCGGTTATCACAGAGAAGGGAGCTTCAGTTGGGGAAGTGCCTCCATGAGATCCAGCTGTGGGACATTTTCTCAATTAGTGATCAAGGGGGTAGGGCCCCTTGTGGGTGGTGCCATCCCTGGGCTGGAAGTCTTGGGTTCTATAAGAGAGCAGGCTGAGCAAGCCAGGGGAAGCAAGCCAGTAAGAAACATCCCTCCATGGCCTCTGCACCAGCTCCTGCTTGAGTTCCAGTCCTGACTTCCTCTGGTGATCAACAGCCATGTGGAAGTAAGCTGAATAAACCCTTTCCTCCCCAACTTGCTTCTTGGTCATGATGTTTGTGCAGGAATAGAAACCCTGGCTAAGACAGTTCCCCAAACTAATTAACATGTAAAACCCTCTTTTCCTTTATCTTAAGGAAATCTAGTCCTGGCCTAATATATTACTAAGTGGTTGTTGGGGAGGCAAAGCCTAGTGACAGAGGAGTTTCTCCTTCACGAGAAGCCCAATGGCTTAATACATGAGTTTCTTTTTCTCTGCCAATTCACTTTAAAGTTGTAGGTGGCTCTTTATGAAGATAGCTGGTCATATCTAAAAACTAGTTTTGAGAGCATTTTAAAAGCTCTGACTAAAGTGGTTTCTTCAAGCTGTATAATCTCAATATTTTCAGACTCCCTTTCTAAGCAGGTATTATGTTTGTTATACTTCTGAAATCTTTTCAGGTAAAAACATTGACAGTCAGCATAGCCCTTTAAATCTCTCTTTTCCCTCTCCCTCTCCTTCTCCCTCTCCTTCTTCCTCTCTGTCTCCCTCATTCTCTCTCTTACTATGCCTGGGTACACCTTCCCAGTCTCTTCTCCAACCTCCTCTCACTGTGTGTCCCTCTAGAGCAGTGTTTCTCCTGGGCTGTGATACTCAACATTGAAGATCTTCCTTTTTTTAATATTTTAATCTAAACTTCAAGATAGAATACAAAATAATGAGTTTCATTGTAACATTTCTATAAATGTATGTCATTACACTTTGTTCTTATTCATCTCCTCAGTGCCTTCCCTTCCTCTCTGCCTGTCTCTCCGAGGGAGGCTCCTTTCTTTCATCTCAAACAGTCCCTTTCATTTGGCGTATCTATTGCCCTCACTAACTAACTGTAGTCCTCTTCTTTCTTTCCTTTGTTCTTTTTTGTTATTTGAGACAAGGTTTCTCTGTATAGCCCTGGCTGTCCTGGAACTCACTGTAGACCAGGCTGGCCTCAAACTCAGAAATCCGCCTGCCTCTGCCCCCAAGTGCTGGGATTAAAAGTGTGCGCCACCACTGCCTGGCCACAGTTATCTTTTGCTGCACAATACACTTTAGACTTCTTCTCCTCTTTCTTCTTCATGCTCTATGTGTGTGTGTTTTTGTGTGGGTATGTGTCTGTGTGTGTGTTGTGTGAGTACATGTGTGTCTGTGCGAGTATGCCTGTTTTGTATTAGTGTGTGTCTGCATGGGTATGTATGTATGTATGTCTATGTGTGTGCCTATGTGTCTCTGTGTGTTGTGTGAGTGCATGTGTGTTTGTGTGAGTGTTTTTGTTTTTAGTGTGTGTGTATGTATGTCTATGTGTGTGTCTGTGTGTGTTGTGTGAATACACGTGTTTGTGTGGGTGTGTTTGTTTTGTATTAGTGTATGTCTGTATGTGTGTGTGTGTATGTCTCTGTGTGTCTGTGTGGTTGTGTGAGTACATGTGTGTTTGTGTGTGTTTACTTTGTTTTAGTGTATCTGTATGTGTGTATGTATGCCTATATGTGTGTCTGTGTGCCTTTGTATGTTTGTGTGTGTGTGTGTGTGTGTGTGTGTGTGTGTGTGTGTGCACATGTAAATCTAGATTCCCCTTGATATTCACCTTTCTGTGCCTGGCTTCTTTGGAGAAACACACTGCTTCCCAGTCTCACACACTCTACAACAAACGTCACAATTTTGTTCTTTATAGCTGAATGAAATATGTTTCTGTGTGCTGTATTTTCTTCATCTATTTGTCTGTTAATAGGCGTTTAGGCTATCATTCTCCAGCAGGTGCAGCAGTAAGCATACACGTGTAGTGTCTCTGTAGAATTCGGATCTGGAATCCTTTAGGTATACTCAAGAGTAGGATAGCTGGACCATGTGATAGTTTTATGCCACACCCAGAATGAGTCCATGTATAGATCCAACTAGGGTGGCAAGCAATGAAGAACACAGACAGACAGACAGACAGACAGACAGACAGACAGACAGAAAAGCTGGGGTTGGCTGGTCTAGGCTTTTGGATGGAGAAAGCACAGCATCCCTGAAACACACAGTGTTTATTACCTAGAGTTGAACTGGGTGGCAGTGTTTTACAAAGAGCTGAACCAGGAGGTGGGGGTTGGGGTATACAGCTGGAACAAGGAGGAGACAGGTTTAGCTAATTGTGATATGAGCAGTCTCTATAGGGAGCAGTGTTCAGGCTGTAAATGAATACCCAGGGGAGAAAGCTATGGTGGACATTGTTTGCACACACACCAACATCCACACAGAGAGCAGAAGGGAAGGCTTTGCCATTTCCTCATGGATCTGAAGCTCTACCGTCCTTGACATGGCCAGCCCATGTCAACATACACCCACTCTGACCCTCACACACTCAATTTTCTATAGTCTGTTATCAGGGGGTTGGGGGGGGGCAGGGGAACTCCACACTGATTTCTGTTGTGACCTTGCTTCGAAACATCTTCAGCAGTTCATAAGAGTCCCTCTTTCCCCATATCCTCTCTGATGTTCACAACCCTGTGTTTCCTTCAGGATAGCCACTTGAACTGGGGTGAAATGGAATCACAATGTAGTTTTAATTTGCATTTCCCCGATGGCTAGGGATATTGAACACTTCAAATATTAATTGGCCATTTGTGTCTCCTCACTTCACCGAGGAAGATCTTGTCGATGTGATTATGATCTCCTTCTACTGAGGACTTCAGGTCTCTCTCCAGCTCTGGTATCTCTTTCCCTCTCTCTGAAGCTCCGGGAATCTGTTTCCATCTGTGTTGGGTCATCTTTGCCTAAATGGCCTCAAACACAATCTATCTTTGAGTAATCTCATTTGCTCATGCTTCAGCCTTCCTCACCACCATCTAATTTGAGATTTTTATTCAGTCTTTGAATAACAATACCATGTGTACAAACTTTTAATCTACAAGTCAGGATATCAGCTCAGTTTCTTCTTTTCTTCTTCCTCTTCCTCCTCTTCTTCCTCTTCTTCTTCTTCCTCTTCTTCTTCTTCCTCTTCTTCTTCTTCTTCTTCTTCTTCTTCTTCTTCTTCTTCTTCTTCTTCTTCTTCTTCTTCTTCTTCTTCTTCCTCCTCCTCCTCCTCCTCCTCCTCCTCCTCCTCCTCCTCCTCCTC
>JADRCD010223799.1:34722-48717 GCA_019843815.1 Montemys delectorum | reverse complement strand
TCTTCTTCTTCTTCTTCTTCTTCTTCTTCTTCTTCTTCTTCTTCTTCATCTTCTTCCTCCTCCTCCTCCTCCTCTTCCTCTTCCTCTTCCTCTTTCTCTTCCTCTTCCTCTTCTTCTCCTTCTCCTTCTCCTTCTCCCCCTCCTCTCCCTCTTCCTCCTTCCCTCCCTCCTCCTCCACCCTCCTCCTTCTCCTCCTCCTCTTTCTTCTTATCCTCCTCCTCCACCCTCCTCCTTCTCCTCCTCCTCCTTCTCCTCCTCCTCCTTCTTCTACTCCTCCTCCATCTTCGTCTTTTTCCATCTGCCAACCATAAATTAGCCATGTCCAGGTCCCTGAGTGGAACACACTGCCCCTGTGTGTTCTAATCTGTGATTTCCTCCTTTATAGACCCATACATTCACTCTAGGTTAAACACAAGCTGCCCTTGCTATAGCTCCTCAAACACCAGACTCATGTTTTGGCCCAGAGTGTTTCTGCCTCACTCAGTGGATTGAACCCAACTTCTGGTCTCCTAAATTGGGATACCTGTGTTCCTATTGCATTTGGAACACAGCACAGACCACCTGTTCACTTGGCAGTGTGACCCTATTTGACTAAGTTTGAGAGAATAGAGGCTAGATACATATACTAGGTCAATAAATATCTGTGTATAAATTTAGAAATACTTTATAGGATACTTCTTCTGACCATTATAGACACCCCCGAGTTATCACATAATAGTCTAAGGGGGGGGAGACTTAATCAGAATTGTCGCATCATTTAGAAGTATTGAGTATTTTTCATTATCAAGTTCTCACCAGTACCACTAATGAAGATTAATTTTAAAGGAAGTTGCAGAGTTAAATCTTAACCAGGACTTCAGATCACAGCAGTGAGACAAGGAATACAGAGTAACAAACACATTTACTCCATGTCTCACCTGCTAGGTAACCAGCTCCAGCCAGGTACTGTTCTGTTTATCAAGCATGTATTCATGTAACTGTGTTCCCCACCTGGGATGCCTCCCCTCTTCTCAGTCTCCTTTGTCCTTCCTCACCTCCTCCGTTCTTCCTTAATGACATCATCCCAGCTGTTGACCCTGCACATTTAAATATAATCATCTGCCCAAGCAGCACACTATAGCAGCGCCTTAGCTCATCTTACCATTCTCTTTAGTCCCCCTCCCCCGCTGTGGCTCCCCTTTCTGTGGCTTTGGGGGGTGGGGTTGAGGGGAAGTCATATCCTTGTTACCCAAGAGTGCTGTCTGTGGCCGTCCCCACAGCAACATTTTTCACATCCCTCTGAACTTTAGAATCTATGAGTTACAGTCATCCTGAGAGAAGGCTGTGTAGGTGTGCGCACGTCTATTGTTGCTCCATTCCTTTCCGTCGTCATCGCGGAGTATTGAATCCATGACCTTACCCATGTTAAACACTCTACAACTGAGCTGTCATCCCAGCCCTTGTTAGCTTTCTAGCAGCTCTTTTAAAATGGGTCTTCTCCTTTTAGAGGTGATAAGATAATTGATAGAAATATTCGCTTATGTAATTAAACATAGATTTCAATGCTAACCCATAGTTAGACATAAGCCAGTCGAACTTCTGGTAGCTTGGTTACTGATAAAGGCTGTTCTGCCTCAATTCAAAGCTGGAAATGCCACATACCTTGGAGCAGCAGAGCCCTGAAGCCTGGTTAGCAAGCCAGAGAGACTGCTTTGTAAATCATTTTAATTATCAGTGACCTAAGTGTATATTTAAATCCCAAGGCTAGGAACATAGGAACATCCATTTCCTAGTTGGTGAGCCCCACCTGAGGCACTGTCTCTTCCAGGCTGCTTGAAAGGGGTTAAAGGGAATATCCCCCTTCCTCCTGCCCCCTCCTCCTGCCTCCCTCCTCCTGCCCCCTCCTCCTGCCTCCTCCTCCTGCCCCCTCCTTCTGCCCCCCCCCTCCGCCCCCCCCCCCCCCCCCCCCCTCCTGCCCCCCTCCTGCCCCCTCCTCCTGCCCCTCCTCCTGCCCCCTCCTCCTGCCTCCTCCTCCTGCCCCCTCCTCCTGCCCCTCCTCCTGCCTCCTCCTGCCCCTCCTCTTGCCTCCTCCTCTTGCCTCCTCTTCCTGCCCCCTTCTCCTCCTGTCTCTCCTCTTCCTGCCCCCTCCTTCTCCTCTTCTCTTCCTTCTCTTCTTGCTGATCTTCTAAAAAAAATTCTATCATATCTATTTATTGACTTTGTGTATCTGTGGTGCATGTGTGTGTGCACTCAGACACACACATGTGCTATAATGTGGGTGGAAGTCAGAGGACATCTTGTGGAATTTAGTTCATTGTCTTCTACCACGTGAGTCTCAGGGGCCATCTTGCTGGCCTCGACTGATCTTACAGAAACAGTAAGAGTAGCAGGTGCACCGTGCAATGATCTTTGGGTTTAGAATCATACAGGCTCAGGTATATAACTCTGCCTTTGCAAAATTCTAACTTAATCTCCATGAACCTCTGTTTTCTCCTTTATAAAATGTGAATAATATGTCCACCTTGGAGAGCACATATATTAGATTTGAAGGTAACTGTCGGGTAACAGAGTGATGTATCCTCACGGTTTCCTCACAGAAACCCCTGCTTAACATAATGACTCAAGAGGCAAAATGCCTTTGGGTGTTGAGGTGAAAGAAAATATAAGAAGAACGAATTTTATTGATACATTGATAGCAAATATAGAATTTACTATACAATTGTAATACACTGTATAGTAACTATACATAGTGATACTGTTATACAGTAAATATATGTAAATATATCATCACCTCCAGACTCATGCGGCCTGACACTTAACACTTATTTCTCATGTATCTGCAGAAACTAGCTAATATAGGCCGTTCCCAGGCAGGTTTGCTCATGCACTATAATGGCAGAGCTAAAATATTGGAACAGTAACTATCTCTGTCCTCCCACTGACGAAAGCAGGTCACATGGCTGAACCCGGAGATAGAGGGGAACCCGTTATTGGGCTACATGGCAAGAGGGTACAGAAGAAGGCAAGGGATTGAAGCTTTCAAATCTGTCTCGGTACTCCACCTCATGACACATATTTTGGCTCATTTGTTCACATAGAAAGACACTCTCTGAGTGACACATGAACATCAAGGGATGTCTACCAAAATAATACTAATGTGTCAGCAGAGAGAAGGTGAGTGAGGAAGCAGAAGCATTCGATATCCATAAGGACAGAAGCAGTGCCTGTGGGTGCTGGCCAGCGTAGGACATGCCTGACCTCCCCTCCTTGGATCACAGCAGCCAGAGACCCCCAAGGTCTGCATGGCTTTATGGTCTCCTTAGCCTGCTACAATGCCCAAGGCATGGTTAGTTAACACTCAGGAAGTGCGAAGTGCGTGTGACTAAATGACCCCAAGGTCACACGGCTGTGCTGTGGACTGGGTGTTGGTGGGATCAGAGTTTCCTTCCAGTGACTACTAGGGGATTTTGTATTGCTGGCTATGTATTTTATGGCTGTTTATTTTGGGGAGTTAGATCTCAGCTATTCTACATGGATAAAACCAAAACAAAGATGCCGAAGCTGTGTAGAGTTTTACAGTCCCCACAGAAGCATTTGGAGGCAGTATTCAAAAGACATACCATACTCATTTATCAGTCTACCAATATCTCGAATTTTGTTTTGTGTTTGAGCCTCAGGTCCTACTTCTGATCATACATTTTTATGATAAGCAGGATAAAAAAATAAAAAAAAAAAAAAAAAAGAACTGGAGTGTTTTGTCACAATTCTCCGTGCAGGTGTTAAGGGATGTCTTTCATTAGTGAGCATGCCTCCAGATAACATGTTCATTTGCATTTTCTTCTCTGCCTGTCTCCTAATGGTCTGATACACAGAGGGCTACTTGAGCTGATTTGTATGGATGTCAACTGCTTCCTTTCGTGCATACTTAATCCAGAGAGGCACTCCCATTGATTTCCAAGACCTGTATTCTGAGACCTGGTACTAGCGTGGATATTTCAGATGCTCTCACTACAGTGTCTGAAAAAGGAAAACACTTGAAATCGCTAGAAGTGATTTTGACAAACATATCGCCATGCTCTATATAACTCCCATAATTAAATTCTCTTTACTTCATGATCTGTTTAAAATTAAATTGGAAAATATTTTCAAGTTCCATCGGGCAGATAACTTTGTTCTGCCTACGTAGGAAATGATACCTACAATGCACAGCCCCCACCCCCGCCCTTTCCCAGGTGACCTTGTTTGCTTCTCTGATGCTGTGATAAACATCATATCTAGAAGCAGCTTTGAGAGGAGAGAGTTTATTTGGCTTCCGGGTCATAACTCGTCATCAAGAAAAACCAGGCCAGATGCTTAAGGCAAGAACCCAAAGTCCGGATCTGAAGTAGAGACCACAAAGGAACACTGTTTGCTGGCTTACTCAGATGTCTTTTCTAGACAGCCCAGGCCACCTGCCTAGGGGTGGTATTGCCCACAGTGGGCGGGGGCGTGGGGGGTGTCTTACGTCAATTAGCAATTAGGAAAATGCTCACAGGGTAATCTGATGGAGGCAGTTCCTCAGTTGAGATTCCTTATTCCCAAATGTCTAGGTTAGTGTCAAGTTGACAAAAACAACTAACCAGCACACCATGGATGTAAAAAGCTCCAGCCTTAGTTGGCAAGTGCTGCCTCATTATGTGAAGCTGGTCCACCTTGGCATGCCCAAGTCCGTGTTTTGTGCCTGTTGCCTACTAGGTGCTTAGTGTTACAGTTTGCATTTTTTTTTCAGATTTATTCATTTATTTTATGTCTATGAGTACACTGTAGCTGTACAGATGCTTGTGAGCCTTCCACATGGTTATTGGGATTTGAATTTAGGACCTCTGCTCGATCCGGACAGCCCTGCTCACTCCAGTCAACCCTGCTTGCTCCAGCCCAAAGATTTTTATTTATTATTATAAACAAGTACATTGTAGCTATCTTCAGACACACCAGAAGAGGGCGTCAGATATCATTACAGGTGGTTGTGAGCCACCATATGGTTGCTGGGATTTGAACTCAGGACCTTCGGAAGTGCTCTTACCCCCTGAGCCATCTCGTCAACCCTTTCAACTCTTATTTGGTACAAAAGATATGAATCCCAATGTACCCCCCAGCTTTGGAAAGGCCCTTATCTCTGGGCCTTCCCTCCTGCAGGCAACACTCTTCCTTCATCCTGGATCTCACCGAGAGAACCATTCCATTGGTCCTCTTTGGTGTTAGAAATGTGATTGGAGAGCTGGCACTCCTTAAACGCTGGATCAATGCTCTCAACAAAGTCCCAAAGAAATGCACTGTTACTTTCCCTTTGGATATTTTAGAATTCATTAGAATAGTCAGTCTTACAAACTCTTTAAGGCTTAGTGTATTTGTCTCTGGGCTTAGACAAGGTCAGCGGATGCATATAGATGCTTAGAACAACTAATGTGTAGCAAATGGTTGCTAATCGCTAATTCTGATGATATTCACTGCTAACCTTATATAGCTTCTTTGAGTAGCAGCAAGAGACTTTGCCTTAGTGGCTCTTCCATAGGAGTGTGTGTGTGTGTGTGTGTGTGTGTGTGTGTGTGTGTGTGTGTGTTATATGGCATGTCACTGAGAACATGAGCATGGGAGTCAATCCCAGTTTTTCTCTGGCACCATTACTAGCTCTGTAGCTTCAGGCATACTTCCCTCCTCTAAAGACGTAGGAGATTTTTGTGCCCACTTTAGTTGGTGTGCAGACTGAAAGAGATTCTATGAGGATGTTCCATGCTGGCACATTCACCTCTGGCGGCCCTGTAAAGGCACCTGGACACATCTGTCCTCCTGAGTAGTGAGCGTCACTCTCAGTGGTGGGCATTTATGATAAGTGAGATCTCCAGACTGGATACTCCTCCACTGAGTTGACTGTCTGTTCTCGGTGTCCCTTCAACACTTCGTTTCCTAGTTATAGTCTTGGTCCCATGGAGCTCACTGGGTTCACATTTGGGCCCAGAAGTCAAAAGGTGCACACAGTGGATCCAGCTGAATCCTTATAGACTCATGCTGAGAGGGAATGAGTCCATTTTGCAAGTGTTCTGCCAACTGAAACAACATTCTCTACTTGACATATAGAAATTGCTACTGAAGCATCCAGTTCAGTTTATCCTTTCCCAGAATGATTCCAGCATGGGGATGTGGTCTTAATTGAGAGTCCCTTTCATCAACACCAAGGGGCTCTTGTGGCTACTGGTCCTTAAGAAAATGGCTCCCTCTCCCCCATGTTTGCTGGTCTCAACTCGTCCAAGCCCTGCCTCTTTACCATACTGTCCAATTCCATTTCAACGGGCGTTGACCTGCTCCTGTTTGAGCTCACACCATAGTCTTTGTTTCCATGTCCACCAATCCCAATAAGAAAAAAACCTTCTCTGGGTGGTGGTGGCACACACTTTAATCCCAGCACTTGGGAGGCAGAGGCAGGTGGATTTCTGAGTTTGAAGCCAGCCTGGTGTACAGAGTGAGTTCCAGGACAGCCAAGGCTATATAGAGAAAGCCTATCTCAAAAGAGGAAGAAGAAGAAGAAGAAGAAGAAGAAGAAGAAGAAGAAGAAGAAGAAGAAGAAGAAGAAGAAGAAGAAGAAGAAGAAGAAGAAGAAGAAGAAGAAATACAGCTGTTGCTCTTCTTAATGAAACAGTGATTTGATTGTGTAAGAGTTTGAAGCCATGGCCTCTGAGTTGTCAACGTCCCAGCCCTGTGGAAACCAGTCTCCAGAATCTGCCTGACCCCAGATTACTCCCAAGCATTAATTGTCCTGGTGGTTTCGTGGCCACATTATTTCATATTCATTTGTGTTTTCATGAAAGATTACAACGCTAATTAGGGCAGCTTTCAGTTAATTCACTTGATGATTCATTACCTCTCTCCCCTCTTGGTGTTCTGCATGCGGTCATCCTGGAGAAAGCATCCGAGGGGTAATTACAGTTGTATTCCCCGAGTGATCGCCTAATGCCGTTAACTCTGACCCACCTGCACAGCCTAGCAGCTACGATGGGGTCTGGTTACAGCTGCACCCTGGTCCCTGGCCTATGGATGTCCAGGAAGAGGGAAGGAAGAAGGGAAGCCGACAGTGGGGCCTGTGCTTAGGAAAATATCCAGGACAGCAGAGGGGAGCAGAGCCTTTGAGAGAGAGAAGCCAGGGAGCTTTGGCATATGAACACCATGTTGGTTCCGTCTGCAGTCTGGAGTAAGGAAAGATGTTGGACATCCATGCTTTGAACTCAGCATGCACGTGGCCATGCTAGACTTTTCCTTTTCAAAGCTCGGCTGTTTGTAAGATGTTGGGGGGGGGGGCTATTAGCATGGCTGCTATCAAGTAGAAAATAACTGTTGGAAAGGATGTGAAGAGTTCGGTGGCTTAGGTACCACCCATAGGAATGGAAAGCGCTGAGGACACCATGGAAGCAGAATGGTAGCTCGAATTAAATAGCTTGTTTGGCAATGCCACCTCTAGATCTGCACTTGAAAAGGGCTAGAACACAAGGTCTCAGGAAATGCTTGTTCACACGTACACACCTATGTTTATTGCAATAGACAAAGGGAGGATTCAGCAGGTGAATGAGCAAACATCATGCAGTACATACATGTATTGGACTACTAGCCTTTGAAAGGAAGGAAATTTTGCCAGGCATGGTGGCACGTGTTGAAAATTCCAGTGCTCAGAGAGCTGAGGTTGAGGGATTGGGGCTTCTAGACCAGTCTGGGTTACAGGCAAGAGCTTGTGTGTGTGTGTGTGTGTGTGAGAGAGAGAGAGAGAGAGAGAGAGAGAGAGAGAGAGAGAGAGAGAGAGAGAGAGGAAGAAGAAGGAGGAGGACGAGGACAAGGAGGACAAGGAGGAGGAGGAGGGAGGAGGGATGAAGTTCTGATTCATAATGTGATATAAGTGAGCCTTAAAAACATAATAAGAATTATGGAAGGAAACAAATACTGTATGATTTTCCTATAAAGTGTCTAGCATGGTGAATCTCACAGAAACAGAAAGCAGAGAGCAGGTATGAGGTGGTGAATGTCTGTAACCTCAGCACTTGGGAGGTGAAAGCATGATGATCCAGGAATTAATCAAGGTTTTCTTTGACTGCATAGTAAGTTCAAGGCCATCCTGGGCTATGGAAAAGCTGCTCAAAAAAAAAAAAAAAATCAAAAGGAAAAAAAGTGAGAACAATGGAATGATAGTTGCCAGAGAGGAAGGAAAACCCAATTGCTTAGGGGGCTAGAGCCTCTGCTCTCCAGGATGAAAAAGTCTGCACAATGTTCACCCAGGTAACACTAATTCTGTATACTTAAAAATGGTTAGAATGAGAGCTCAGAGTGGTGGCCTGAAACCCAGCACCGGTAGGCAGAGAGAGCCAGAGCAGGCCTTCAAATCAGCCTGTCCTACATTAAGAGACTGTGTGTGTAAGTTGGTAAATTTTACCTTATATATGATATATTTTACATAAGGAAAAATATAATTATACTGTAGTGAATGCTCAATTTTTAAAATGCAGAAAATAGAAAACAAAGTGCTCCTATACTATTACCCTTCTTCTTTCAGTTTACCTAGGCATTTGCATTAAAATCTTGTTAGGGTTAGAGAGATGGCTCAGTGGCTAAGATCACTCCCTGGCTGCCCTTCCAGAGTTCAGTTCCCAGCACCCACGTGGTGGCTCACTCCTGCCTGGAACTCAGGTTCCACGGGCTCCAGTGCCCTCTTTTGAAGTCTGCAGGCTTTACATGCACACAGGTGGACATATAGGCAAGCAGAACACCTTTACACATAAAATAAAATAAAAACTTTGTCCACACAAAAAAAAGAAAACATAAATAGTCATGGTAAAGTCCTCTTTGCCTGCTCCCTTTGATCTCTTTCTCAGGCACTACTTCTCTGAGGTAAGCTCTGTTTGGGCTACAAAGGAGTCTGCCAATTCAGGCATGCATTTACTTACCTATGTATGTACTTGTAGAGGTTTTATTATGCAAGTAAGTGTGTGTGTGTGTGTGTGTGTGTGTGTGTGTGTGTGTGTGTATATATGTTGTTTTGATGAGGGGTTTATATAGGCTTCCTTGTTCAAGGACTACTCAGTTTCATTTAAAATGTCTATCAGCTTCCGTTTAGAATGAGGCTCTTCCAATTTCAGTCCATAGCACAGTATAACATAAAATTGGACATTTCATTTAGTCATTCTTGGATTGCTGGACAGCTGGACAACCTTTACTATTGTTCTTGTTTGAGATAGAGTCTTCCTGTTTGGCCATGGCTTGCCTAGAACACATTCTCTTACCTCAGCTTCCTGGGTGCTGGGATCATAGGTCCAGACCAACCATATCAAGGGATAATAAGACTGTTGATCCTTTGAGTTCTTTTACTTGATAAACCACTTTGCATGAACACCTTATACGTGCCGGCACAAATGCTGCCTATGGGAGACATTAAGAGGTGAGATGCTCTGTTCTTCCGCACCTGCCAAAAAGAAGCCCCTTTATCTTCTTCATGGTGAATGAGTTAAAAATAGAGTTTGTGATTTCTGTGTGACTTACTTCTAGTGAATCTGGGCATGTATGTGCTTTCCAGTCATATACATTTCCTTTTGACAGCGTCCTGTTCCCATGCTTTGTCTCTATTTTTTTTTCAATAATATTTTTCTGTTCTTCATGTATTCTGCATAGAAATCCTTTGTAGTCTGCAAGATGTTTTCTCCCATGCAAGCTGGCTTTGGTTGTTTGGTTGAGGTTGTCGTTGGTTTTGTTCAGTTTAGTTTCGATTCTTTGAGATGAGCTCAGGCTGTCCCAGAATTTTCTATGTAGTCCCCGAACTCGTGAACACAAGATTCTCCTGCTTTGGTCTTTAAGGTGCTGCTAGCATTGTGAGTGTCTGCCATTGTACATGGTCCAATGCTAGTTTGTGGAACCTAATGTATTACTTCCTTTCCTGTCGCTGTGGTAAATCACCGTGACCAAGGCAACTTATATAAGAGTTTGTTTGGGGTCTGGAGAGATGGCTACGCAGTTAAGAGCACTGACTGGTCTTCCAAAGGTCCTGAGTTCAATTCCCAGTAACCACATGGTAGCTCACAACCATCTGTAATGGGATATGATGCCCTCTTCTGGTGTGTCTGGAAAGAGCAATGGTGTATTCATATACATTAAATAAATAAATCTTCTTTTAAAAAGAGTTTATTTGGGTTACAGTCCTAGAGGGTTAGAAGCCGTGATGATGGGAAAGCAGGGCAGCAAAAAGTTGAGATCGAGCTAGCCTCCCTCTCAGGTGGAGAACTACTCAATCCAGAACTACTTTCTGGTCATCATTTTCTTCCCTATTATTGTAAATGTCTCTCAATCACGCGTTAGGTTCCCATACACACTTGGGCCTATTCCCATAGATCTGCTCTGCCCTGTGGGTTGTGCTGGCTGCTCTGCCAGCAGTATGCCCTTGGTGACCTTTGCTAAAAGTGTCTCTAGCTCTGCCAGATCTTGTTTTTCTTCCTATTTTTTGTTTCTATGTCTGCTCTGTCCGCTTTACCCTTCCACTCTTGCCGAGAGTTACAGAGCAGGCTGCAGTTTATAAATGATTTACATCTCCCAGATTGCATATAGGTCAAAGCCCCACGTAGTCCAATCTTTATCTCTTCCTTAACAAAAAAGAGTTTAAGATTTGTCCTTTTCATTGTTTGGTTAAAGTCATTGGAGTTACCCATGGCTGTTGAGAAGGACTTATCTTTCTGTTGCCTTTTAAATAGGTTATTTATGATATGTAGGGGGAAAAAAATCTATGGCCTTTTCAAATGTATTATTGTTAAGTAAAATATAGATTGAAGTACATAATACATTGTTGTATAACACTGTTCCTGGGAAGATGTGAACCCCAGGTAGGGAACAATGACAAACCAAAGAGAGGAGACCACCTTGGTGAACGGTGAGCTTTATTAGGATTACACACAGGAGTGTGGGTAAGGGGTTACTTCCAGGAGCAGAAATGACTCAGAGTGACATCAGCAAAGGCCCACCCCAGTGTGTGTAAGAACTCACCAAAGCTGAGACCCGGAGCACACTGTGCAGCTTGCAGGCAGCTCAACAAGTTAGGAAGTGTCCTTTCCAGGTGGCTCAATTGGTCTGAGCCTCTTCCAGAAAGAGTTCACCCTAGAGTATCTCACAGCTGTCCTTG
Organism: Montemys delectorum; assembly: GCA_019843815.1. NCBI lineage: Eukaryota > Metazoa > Chordata > Mammalia > Rodentia > Muridae > Montemys > Montemys delectorum. Next base: position 37,562 of record JADRCD010223799.1, on the reverse strand, counting down.
CTGCTTCTCTGTACTGGAGGAGGGAAGAGCTTAGTGTTTCTGGTCAGCTTCAGGGACTTGCAGGAGCCTCTACATTGTTTACCTCCTGAATTTCAGAAGCTTCCCTATGGGATCGAATGTTTTACCTCTCCTTGGGACACATTATGTTGTTTGACCTTTTCTAACAGTCAGTACCTTTACAAACTTCCCTCCAAGACAGAGGACTACCAGAGGAAATGGATACACAACCTAGACAAATACATGCTGACATTCTAAAGCAGACTGAATATTGCCAACACTCTAGAGGGAATACATGATGTTCCTTGTCAAAACTCCTCAGAGACAAAGAACATCCTCAATAGGATATTGCCTCTTGATTTGTTTCAAGACACTTATCACTCATGTGTATATCCCTAGCCAGTATAATTTAGGTTTTAGAGTTTTAACATTAATCTTTTTTTAAAGGAGTTATTTATTTATTTTTATGTATATGAGTTCACGGTAGCTGTCTTCAGACACACCAGAAGAGGGCATCATATCACATTACAGATGGATGTGAGCTACCATGTGGTTGCTGGGAATTGAACTCGGGACCTCTGGAATAGCAGTAAGGGCTCTTAACCACTGAGCTATCTCTCTAGCCCTTAACATTAGTCTTACATATGCATATCTTATTGATATATATTTTTATGTGTCAAGGTTGTTTTTGAAGCTTTATGCTGTTGCATGTCATTTCTTTGGTAGTTATCCCTTCTTTCCAAAGCCATTCCATCAAACCAGTATGCCACAGCTGAACCATTCTCCTATTGGCAAACTCTTAGGTCATTCCTAGTTTTATCATAAACAGGACCACCCTGGATACTCTAAATGCATGAATACCCTAAATGTACACAGCATATATTTCAGTAGAGTTTTAGGTTTCCTCAGAAGACCCTGAAACTAGGACTTAAAGATAAGTAGTCTATTTGGAAAGGGATCCTAGCAAACACTAGTGTAGTGGTTCTCAACTTTCCAAATGCTAGGACCCTTTAATACAGTTCCTCAAGCCGTGGTGACCCCTAGCCATAAAAGTATTTTGTTTGCTACTTCATAACTGTAGTTTTGCTATTGTTGTGAATTGTAATGCAAATATCTGATATGTAGGCTATCAGCTATGTGACCCCTGTGAAGCGGTCATTCAATCCCCTAAGGGCTTGCTACGCACAGCTTGAGGACCACTGCACTAATAGAAGATTGGGAAAGTGACAGAAAGCCCAAGGAAAGGTGTTTTATGACATTCCTAGTGTCGGCAATTGGAGCATGACCTTCAGTGACACTCTGTAGCATCCCATAGAAACCACATATTATGGATTTTTTTTTTTTTTTTTTTTTTTTGGTTTTGACGGTGAGTAAGTGCATACAATTTATTTGATACTGAGTGTAAAATTTAATGCAAAGCTCCACAGCTTTTCTTCTGAATGCCCATTCTAATGGTATAAAAATTCACTGAATTGTGTACATTTAAATTTTGGGTCTCCTTAATTTTGGTATGTGGTGTTTATTATGCTTTTTTTTTTTTTTCGAGACAGAGTTTTTTTGTGTAGTCCTGGCTGTCCTGGAACTCACTCTGTAGACCAGGCTGGCCTTGAACTCAGAAATCCGCCTGCCTCTGCCTCCCAAGTGCTGGGATTAAAGGCGTGCGCCACCACAGCCTGGCTTATTATGCTTTTTTAAAATAATAAAATTTATTTAAGAAAGGGAGAAAAAGCCAGGCAGTGGTGGCACACACCTTTAATCCCAGCACTTGGGAGGCAGAGGCAGGCGGATTTCTGAGTTCAAGGCCAACCTGGTCTACAGAGTGAGTTCCAGGACAGCCGAGACTATACAGAGAAACCCCGTCTTGAATAGCAAAAAGAAAAAGAAATAAAGGAAGAAATAAAGAAAAAAAGGCACACATATATACATACACATTTCAGAGATGTCCAAGCTAAGGAAGCAAGGTCATTTGGTAGCCCTCATTATTCATTGATTGGGGAATTTTAGAAGGGGCACCCCAGTCTTGTCTATGGGCAAGGTAGAGTCTGGAATACAGAGAAAGGCTTCAAGCAGGGAATGACAGTGTGCCACTTGTAGCAATTGGGAGTAATGTTGGCATGAACATGTGGTGAGGATCCCTAGGGGCATGAGCCTGTGACCAACACAAGCTGCTCAAGGGGATCCTTCCAAGAGAGGACCAAATGGGGCCCACATATATTCATCCACTGCAGATTCTGCCAAGCTCTCCCAATCTACATTCCCAACATCAGTCCACTCAGCTCCCTATAGGCCCAGTCTTGCAACTCTTGAAGGTGAAAGACTTTTACATTTCTTGTCATTTGTGTGCGTGTGTGTGCGTATGTGTGTGTGTGTGTGTGTGTATGTGTGTGTGTGTGTGTGTGTGTGTGTGTGTGTGTGTGTGTGATTGGCACTTCAATTTGTAATTCCTAGATTAGCAATAATTTTTAGTGACTTTATATATATTTATTGGACATGCAGGTTTCTTCTGTGAAGTGCCTGCTATGATCCCTTGCCTATTTTCATATTAGGATGTCTGGGCTTTGTTTATTGATTTCCAGTAGAGTTTATATATTCTGGCTCCAAGCCCTTTGCCAATAACATGTATGGCAAATATCCATGGTTCTCTTTCTGGTCTTATTACAGTCTCCAGTAAACAGACGTCCTTAATTTTAATGGGCCCTAATAGATCATTTTCTTTTGAATTAATACTTACTGAGTCTTAAGAGATCTTTCCCAGGATTATAATATATTATCCTGTATTACTTTTCTGAGCATCTCTCTCTCTCTCTCTCTCTCTCTCTCTCTCTCTCTCTCTCTCTCTCTCT
>JADRCD010223799.1:18277-34712 GCA_019843815.1 Montemys delectorum | reverse complement strand
TCTCTCTCTCTCTCTCTCTCTCTCTCTCTCTCTCTCTCTCTCTCTCTTTTTCTGGTAGTCACATGAATATTTGTGATTCATACAGAACTTGTATTTTGTATAAGAAATGAAGAAGAGGTAGACAATATACCTGACCCGGCATAGGGCAGCCACTCAGTAGGTAAAGCACTTACTGTGTAAGTGTAAGAATCTGAGGTTGACTATCCAGAGCTCACATTTAAAAGCCTTGTGCAGTAGCACATGTCTGTAAACCCAGTGCTCCCACGGTGCGATGGGAGACTCTCTGAGCTTACAGGTATGCTTTGTCCTGAATCAAGCATTCATGTGCTTGAGTCTTCCCTTGTGCTTGTTATCTGTTCTGTGCGTCTAGACTTGTATGCTTTCCCCATGGGCACCTTACTAACAGCTGGGTATCTGGGTAGTTGATGCAATGTTGCTTTGGGAAGAACAGCTGGGCCATTCTGGGCATTTTTTTTTTTCAAGACTGGGTTTCTCTGTGTAGCTCTGGCTGTGCTAGAACTCACTCAGTAGACCAGGCTGGCTTTGAATTCACAGAGATCCACCAAGTTTTGCCTCCTGAGTGCTGGAATCAAAGGCATGCACCACCATAAGTGGCTTACCTTGAGCATTCTTTAGCATCCCCTGTACCTTTTGGAATTAGCTGATCAAACTACAAAGACAGCTAAGAATGAAGGAAGGAAAGGAGGAATGGAAGGTCACTGGTATCTGATTGGAGACAGCACTGTATTTTGGACCAATATGGAAAGAACTGAATTCTTGCCAGTGCCAAATCTGCCACTCCAGTTATTTAGATACTCTGTAATTCCTCTGAGAAACTGGAAATTTTCTGCCAGAGACTTGTAGAACTGTACAGTACTTGGTGTTAGATTGAGTCTAATGTACTTGTTTTGATCGCACTATAGATAAAGTAGTATTTTTTACATATGTATGTGTTTGCAGTATGCATGCATGTGCATATACAATTGGCATGTGGATGAGCGCATGTGTTCAGATATACCTTCACATATATGCACATGTGGAGGCTGCAGTAGAGTGTCTTGTTTCATTTCATTCCACCTTATATCCTGAGGGAGGTTTTCTCATTTGAACCCAGAGCTCTCTGACTTGGCTAGTCTACCCAGCGACCTTGACCTTTCCTCCTGCAATCCCAGTTTCTACTTCTACAAGTAGACTGCCATGTCTGCCTGGCAGTTATGTGGGTGTTAGGGATTCAAACTCTGATCCCGGTACTTGTACAGCAACTGCTTTACTCACTGGCCCATCTTTCTATCCCAGATACATAATATTTTTTAATATTCTATGTGTAATATTATATCAAAGTACCATTGATTTTTTGTCTACTAAGTGTAAGAAAAATTTGTAATTCTTATATTAATTTTAACAGTTTGCTTACTCTCTTAGATTTTTTTTATAGAGAGTATTGACTTTTTTATGTTTATCTTGTTACTGGTCATCTTATTGAACTTCCTTATTAGTTCTAATACTCTGTCTCTGGGGCTTTTGGATTCTCTAGGTAAAAATGAGATTATCATGTAATGAAGGATGTAATGCTTCTGTCTGGAAAGAGTATATATAGACTAGCTGTAAGTGCGAGTAGTCTGTAGTCAGACTACCCTACTTTCTTTTATTTTTTTTTTCCTTTTATTTTTTGACACATGATCTCTCTGTGACTCTGTCCCTCCTGGAACTTATTATGTAGACCAGGTTGGCCTTGAACTCACAGAGATTCTCCTGTTTCCAACTCCTGGATGCTGGAATTAAAGTTGTTCAACACTATGCCCGACTGTAGACTACCTTAGTTTTTATCCCAGCTTTGCTACTTGCTATATGACTGTAAGTAATTTGCTTAATTCCCTTTATGTTGGTATCACTAAATATAAGCAGCCTCTCATGGAGTGGGTGCAGTAATTGGACAATAGAGCTGTTCCAGAAAGAGGGACATCTGTCCAGCTTCTGCCACCAGCCGGTTTCATTACCTTCTAAACCTCAGCATCTTATCCATTCGATCTTATTGGTGGTGTTGTTGTTGTCGTTGCTCATTTGTTTCATTGTAATGGCTACCTGGCTACTTTCCCAACAGTGCTGGATAGCAGTGGCCTCACCTGAAAGCACTCAAGCATATCCTACTGATTTTGTTGCAGGACAAAATATTTTTCCATATTTGATGTATCTGAAGCAGTCAGTATTAAATTCTGAGATTTATGTTATTTACATATAAATGAAAACATTTGTGCTGAAATTGCCTGTAAATGCCACCGAGTTGTGAGAGATCATCCATCCATCTCCCTGTCCGCGCACCTCCTTACCTATAGAGCCATTACTATAACTTCTCCAGAGAACATGCCTGTTATGTTGTAAACCCCCTGAGGATGCTTACGATGAGATCATCACAATGCACACTGGCCATCCACTGTTTGAGAACAGTATCAAATTCCCGAGCTTTTTGTGTTTCATTAAACTCTTAGGAACCTGAAATACATCTTCAAGCAATTTATCTTTTCAAGGAGGGAACACAGACAATGTTCCTACAGGAAAGACCATCTAACCTATGTAAAAATTCAGTACTGCAGTCACTGTATCCATGATGCCTCAATGCTGCTCCTGTATTCCTCATTTTCTTGCAGTTTTTAAACATTTATTTATTTAGTGTACACACACACACATACATGCTATAAGTGCACACATACAGAGATATAAACACACACACACACACACACACACACACATACCTAAATATATAAGTATAGTCTGCTTAGTCTGTTTAGTGTTACTTGTGTGTTTATAGTTTCAGGCCTGACTTCTTGGTGTTAGATAACCAATTACAGGGCTAATCCCCAAAGAAGTCTATTTTTTCCCACCTTGCACACTTCTTAGTCGCCTATTGTCTTAGTTATGGTTTCCATTACTGTGAAGAGACACCATGACTAAGTCAACTCTTATGAAGGAACACATTTAGTTAGGGCTGGCTTACAGTTTTAGAGGTTTAGTCCATTATCTTCATGGCAGGAAGCATGGTAGCCTGCAGGTAGACATGGTGCTGGAGGAGCCAAGGGTTCTACATCTTGATCCAAAGGCAGGCAGAAAGAGACTGTCTTCTGCAGGCAGCCAGGAGGGTCTGGATCACACTGGTCAGACTTGAGCATATGTATGAGATCTCAAAGCCCAATCCTCCACAGTGACCCACTTCCTCTAACAAGGGTGCACCTCATCCAATAAGGCCATATCTTCTAATAGTGCCACTCCTCATGGGCCAAGCATATTCAAACTATCACATTCTACTCCCTGGCACCCATAGGCTTGTTCAAACACATGAGTCAGTGGGGGCCATACATGCTATCAGTACACACATACATAAATATAAACACACATGCACACACTTAGCCATAGCATAATGCAAAATGCATTTAGTCCAACTTCAAGGGATCCCCATAGTCTACAGCAGTCTCAACAGTGTTAAAAGTCCAAAGTTCAAAGTCCCTTCTGAGATTTATCCAAACCTTTAACTGTAATCCCCTATAAAATCAAAATCAAAAAGCAGATCACATACCTCCAACATCACAGGATATACATTACCATTCCAAAATGTCATAGTTAGAAAATATTGAGCCAAAACAAGACCACAAACCACCTGAACAAACTCCAAACTCTGCATCGCCATGTCCAATATCCAACTCCTTTCATCTTTGTTGACTGTAATATACTTCTTTCTCTTGGGCTGTTTCCACTCCCTGTTAGCAGCTTTCTTCAGCAGGTATCTCATAGCTCTGGCATCTCTAAAATCTTGAGTTGTTGTCTCCAAGGCAACTATAACTTCATAGCTTCTTGTTCCAATGTCTGAGATCTACACATGAACTTCTTGGGCTCCTCCAAAGGGCTTGGGTCACTTCTCCAGCTCTGTCCTCTGTAGCATTCTAGGTTCTGGCTGACTCTACTTCACTGCTGCTGCTGTTCTTAGTGGTCATCTCATGGTGCTGGCATCTCCAATATGCTGGTGCCTTCTGCTGCAACTTGGCTGCACTTTGACCAATAGCTTCTCACAGGCTCTCTTCATGGTTTCAAGCCTCAACTTCTTTGCATGACCCCTTCAGCCCTGCGCCTTCCACCAGTGAAGCTGCACCTTCATCAATGGCTTTTCCTGGCTTCCCACAATGCCACGCCTCAACTTCTCTCCACTACACCTATAGTTCTTTGTCTATGGGTAGGGTACCATAAGATTTTTTATGTTAGCATATCTATTGGTGTTGTACTTCTTCAGGTTTTGTTTAGGCAGCCATATTGCTCAGACTTCATAGGTACAGCTCCCCTGCTATACTAGAAGACACAATCTTCTACAGCAGCTTTTCTGATTTTTGGCTCTTTTATTCTTTCTCCTCTTCTTCTGCTATGGTCCCTGGGTCTTAGGTGCAGGAGCTGTGTTTTAGATATATCCACTAGGGCTGAACAGCCTGTGATCCCGTGTTCTCTGTATTTTTACCAGTTATGATTTCCTATAATGGTCTTTCTGTGGCAGGAAGCTTCTCTGGTGAGGGGAGAGAGCTGCATTTACCTGTGGTTCTAAGGATGGATATTTAAAATGTAGTTAGGGGTTATGCTAGTTTGGTAAAGTTTAAATACTAGGTTCTTCTCTATGATCTTGTTAGCCCTGGTGGTAGGATAGTTTTTCAGTACCAGGCATGATTTTTTCCCCTGTTGAGCAGGCCTGAAGTTTAGAGAGTTGTTAGTTACCACCAAGATCTGAGTGCCACTTTGGTAATTACATCTTGGGGTTCTCATGACGGTCTGGTCATCAATGTCCTTCATAGACATCACAGCTGGGCAGGACTTCCTGCTGGTCGCTTCCATCGTTTGAAAGTTTGCATGCAACCTTCAGGTCTGATGGAAGCTACTCCTCAGGGAGGAGGCTTATGAGTCCTATCCAACTTAGATCTCGGGGTCTTGTATCCGAAATTCATGGTGTCTTCAACAATAGAGACTTATCTTCAACCTCAGGGAGGCAATCAAAAGCAGCAGCCATAGACTATTTCATAGTCTCTCTTTTTTTTTTTATTCCCTTGACCAAAAATTCAAATGGAGGTTTCTCATGTCTGATATTTTAATTTTTTTAGGTAGTCTGTGGTCCTTGGGATTATCAGTATTATCAGAACAAATGGGGATAACGTAGTGTGTGTGTGTGTGTGTGTGTGTGTGTGTGTGTGTGTGTGTGTACAGACTTGTATGTAATTTAGGCAAATAAGTAATGTTATGATTCGTTGTGGACTTTTCACACTTCTTTGATGTTATTTTACCTTCCTCCCTTTCTCTTTCTGTGCTGACATTCTTCCCACCCACCCCCAGTTTTAGTTTTTACTATAGTTAAATTTTAGCTTACCTTTTGGTCTTTGAAATGACTTTACTAGGAGGTTGAGCTTGCCCTGGATCTTCTAGCCATTTGAAATCAGATGTTCCTAAGCAGAATCACCTGCTTGTTTTTGCAACTCCCAGCTTTCTAGGTGGCTTAGAGGAATGCTATCCCTGGCTATCTTCAACTATGTGGAGAGCTAGAGATCTCCTCAGGACAGTATTCTGCTGGGCAGAATGGATGTTCAACAATTATGATTTCAAAGAGCAGTTTCTCCAAAGATTTGTTGTAGTAAGTAAATGAGAAAACTTTGTTGGATCTGATGGGAAGAGAGCTAGATTCTCAAAGCACTTCCATCCTTAACCATTCCCAAGGACTAAGTAAACAGAGCCACTTCTAGGAGTTCTAGCCTCCTTCACTCATCCCCGTGGTCTATAATGTCTTTGAACCTTGCCGTCTTTGAACGTCACAGATTCATCAGCCAAGCTAGACCATCTATCTGGCTTTAGCAGCCTGGTGTTTTGATGTTCATTGTTTCTGCTCTCAGGGCTTCTGCTGAAAGGAGAGCAGAGGCAGAAAGCATACGTTCTCTCAGTGCAAGCTTCCACAAGCTTCCTGAGTGCCACCGGGGCCGGCTGCTGGTGCGGAGCCAGACATCTGAGCTCTCTCAGTTTATGATTCTCAGACCTTCAGTGACTTTGTCTTGAAAGCAAAGAAAAAGGACAGGAAATAGAGCTGGTTTTATCCAAAGACTGCCTCTGAGGCATTTGAACTGAGCTCAGTCCCTGTGCTGCCTGCCTTTTGTTGCATTAAAAGTGGACAGTGCACTCCTGCCTTGATGCTTATTGAGACCAGCTCGCTTATAACTTGTCCAGCACTCACATGAAAGCAGAGACTCTGAGATGTGGGGGAAGACTGTTCATCACCTGTCACTCACATTTTCCAAAAGAGTAGAGGGGGAGAAGCTCAAAAACACCTTCATTGTAAGAAATGTGCCCTGGGTCAATGCTAGGCTCAAAGCACAGTACACACATGCATGGGCAGCACCAAGCCCCTTTGGCCTCCCACATCTCTGCCTAGACCCCAGAATGTTCATATGTATACATGTACATGTGTGTGCATGTATTTGAAAGCCAGAGGTCAACCTTGGGTGGTATTCCTCAGGTGCCATTTGTCTTATTTTTGAGACAGGGTCTCCCACTGGCCTAGGATTCCAAATGTAGTCTAGGCTGGCTGGCCAGCATGCCTCAGGAACTCACCTGTCTCTGCCTCCTCAGCACTGGGACTGGATTGCAAGTATGTACCAGCATGCCTTGCTTACTTTCATGTGGGTTCTGGGAGTCAGGCTCTTACATTTGCGAGATAAGCACTTACAGAGTGAGTAATCACAGCCTCTCTAACTGAGCCACCTCTTCAGCCCATTCTCTAGCTCCCACGTTCCCTCTCTTGCTCTCTCCTTTCTCTCTCTTCCATACTGGCTCCTCTTTCCTTCCACCTATATTTGGTCCAATCAGCTGAGCTGTAGCTCTGAGCCTAGCATACGGAATAGTTCGTTTGTCAAGGATGATGGGCCTAATGTTGGAGGCTCCTCTTACCAAGGTTTTGCCTAAACCCACAACAATAAGAATATGAGAAGAGTCTAGCAATTATGAGTGCCCTGTTCCTTTTATTTTTGTTGCACATTATTTCTTCTCTTGGCCTCCCAGACAGATCGGGTTTTTTTTTTTTTTAGATACGGCTGACTCTGCCACTTCAGTGGATTGGCATAAGGTCTGTAGAGACAGAGTTCCTAAGGAAAACCAGCTTTCTTCTTTGAGAAAAAGCCAGCATGCTTCCTTCCTGTCTGACTCTGACCAAGGGAGAGAATTAAGGTGAAGTTAAGAGTTTAGCTTTCAAGAACCAAGTTCACAGAACTGAGTCTATGGTTATCTGGACTGTAATGTGTCTTATCGACAAACCAGGAATCAGACAGGCAGGGACTACTTGAAAACTGTTTAGAGTTTTCTGAATTCAAGGAACAAAACATAACAGAATAATAATTTTCAAATTGCCCTGTCCCCAAAATAAATCCTTCCTCCACCAAGATGAATCCATCTGGATGTCAGTGGCCAACAGAATATATTGGAGCATGAAGTCTCTTGTGTGTCAGTCCCTTTAGCAATGTGCTGGAGCCCGTCCCTCTGCTGGCCCAAGCAGCCTGCAGGACTCTGATTTACCAGCACTGATGGCTGAGTGAACATTAAACATGTACCAGCACAATGTGTGGGTCCTGCTTGCCTCCTTGTCTGAGTGCAAGGGATCCCATTATTCTTCCTGTAGAGACCCTTGACTGTGCAAATTAGTTCCAAAGAAAGGGTTAGCTTGCTGTTCTGTCAGTCCTAAAGAGTCACCTCTTAAAAGCAAAGAAGTGAAGGGAGTTAATTTCCTTTCTTCTTTACTGAAAAGCCCATAGCCTTTGCAAAGAATAAGACCAGTGATACAAAGGTGAGCTTTTTGCCATTGATGTTTGCCAACCTAGTCTCCCTGGATCTCTCATGGGATGTGCCTTCTTGCTGAAGGTCAGTCCTCCCCACCCCATCCCCCCTTTATACAATCCCTAGCTTCAGGATATCAGCTGAAAGGGCAAAAGCTTTTCCTGTAAGCTTCAGACCTATAGACTTGCAAGTGCTGACAGACTCGCACCTTTGAGGGTTTCTTCTTCCCACCTCCAGCCTCTGTGCTGGCAAGATCATAATGAACTCATCAGGGGAGTAGTTACTGATTGCAAGCTGGATCGAGCGTGGCTGCATAATTTCTTAAGGACTAACAAGACCCATCCCAGATAGGATGTATTTGTGCGTAAATTAGTGATGTCAGGAAACACCAGTGCTCAAAAGCCTTTTAAGCCCTCTGATACAGGCAAAAAAAAAAAAAAAAAAAAAAGTGCATCACGGCCATATCTTATTCTTTCGCATGAGGCTGGGAACTATGTGAGAAAGCAAGGAAGGCAGAACCCACAAACCTTTACTTACTTTTAGCCCTATGGCAAGTTCATGTATATTGAGTGCGTGGGAAGTGGTTTTTTGAAAACGTGTGTGTAAATCTCTGTGCTGAGTGTATATTATATGTGTACAAGTGCCCACAGAGGCCAGAAAAGAGTGAGTGGAGCTAGAGTCACAGGCCATCATGGGTAGTCTCACACGGTCATTTTCCAGCACTGCAGATGCCTTTAATCATGGAACTGTCTCCTCTGCCCTTCATATCGTGATCTCTAAACCTCACCTCCTGAAACCACATTCTTTTTTCTCTATGAAAGAGAAAGAAGAGTGTCACATATTCTGAACATCTCTGTACTGAATGTGACAGCAAGCATTGTTTGTGTGTTGGGGAATAGTGTGTGTGTGTGTGTGTGTGTGTGTGTGTGTGTGTGTACATGTGTGTGGAGGCCAGATGCTATTGTCAAGTATCAGTTGCTCTCCACCTTGTTTCTTGAGAGAGGGACCCTCACTGAACCAGGAGGTCATTGATTCAGTGAAGCTGGCAGCTAGCCAATGAGTTCCAGGAACCCCCCTGTCTCTGTCCTCCTAGTTGTAGGGAAATAGACACCACCAATGTGCTCGACTTTTTACATGGGAGCTGGCAATTGATCCAAACTCAGGCTCTCATATTTGCATGGTAGGCATTTTCCTGACCAAATCATTTCCTCCACCCACAGCTGGCCTGTTGATGATCTAGAGTGATGGGCATCAGAGGCCCCAGTAGGTAAGGCGACTAAGGCTGAAAGGCCAGTGAAGGACTGAAAGAGGGCTTGGCTCCAAGATGAGGTTTCTCCCCTGCATTTGACTCACCCTATGAGCAGAAAGGCCAAGGTTGTTCTTGGCTTTAGTGTCTGCTGTCTCTCACCACAATTGGGTTGCATAACATAACCACAAAGCCGGTGGCATAAGTCAGCATTTATTCCTGTCCAGGGCTCTGTGGGTTGGCCTGGCTGTTTTGCTGATCCAAGCCACACTTGGCTGATGTCAACTGTACTTACCCAAACCTCTGCAGTCACCTAGTGGGTTGGCTAGGAGTGATCTAGTACTGCTGGTGTTGGGTCGCCCCATCTCCTCCTATAGCTAGCCTCAGTTCGTTGGTAGAGTTCTCAGAGCCTAGACAAATTTTCATCCAGTCTGATTGTGCTAAAGCTGGGCCCGCAGTCACAAGCCACCAGACTAGCTCCAGTCATCCAGCCTTGAACATCTCTGGCTGACGCTGTGCTTTGCTAATGGGGCCAGGACCTTATCTCGGCTCACAGTAATGACCTCTACTTCTCTTTGCTATGATGAAATAACTCGTGCTGGGTACTTTACCAAGAAGAGGGAGTGCGTTTAAGTCATTTCTGGAGGTTCAGTGATGTGGTGTTGGTGTCAGTGCGGCTTGAATGAGGATGGAGGGTCTAGAGAAAAGGCTCGAGGGCAGACTTTATGACAAGTGAAAGGGGAAAGAGAGATCAAGGAGTGGGGCAGGAAGCCTGAGGGAGACATGTGAGACCAATGGGAATCCTACAAGAATTACATTAATTGCTCTCAAGGCACACTTTAATTATTTCAGGCCTTCCCACTAGGTGCCTCTTAGTGCACTGCATCAAGCTTCCCTGCCCCCCCCATGGAACCTTTAGGAAGGCAGAACACACTTAAACTACATCCAAACTGTAGTAACCTCTTTTTGGTACATGTGCTGCTGGTTTCAGAGGGGAGAGGGTGAAGAGGAAAAGCTACTTATCAAGATTCTGGGCGTTACCAGATCTGCACAGGAAACAGGGCTGTACGTGGAGGAGACACCTGAGCTGGAGAGTGAGGCGGGAGGAAAGAGAAGAGAACGCCAGATGCAGGAACAGAGGAGGACAGCTGGATTCTTGGAGGACAAGGATGAACAAGGCAGTTCCAGAAAACATACCTGAGAACTGGAGGGAAGCAGAAACAAGTCTAAAAGAAATATAGATCAAGGATGAGAGGACAAAGCAGGGTCCCCTAACTTTGGGATCCCCTTGGACCACATTCATCCTGCTACAGCTTGGTATGCCGCAGGCTTACTCAAACCACTCTCTCCAGCAAATAATTCATGAGCCTCCACTAAGACACTATATTTCCCTGCATACTCATCCCCTGAAGCTGCTAGTGTAGGAAGGATGAAAAATCTCTTCCTGTTTAATGAGGCCACTGCGCAGGGGTTCGATCATTATTTCATAGTAATAATTCTGTTGCAAATCTCTAGGCTTAAAGAGAATACTAGCTTTGTCTTAGTCAGGGTTTCTATTCCTGCACAAAACATCATGACCAAGAAGCAAGTTGGAGAGGAAAGGGTTTATTCAGCTTACACGTCCACATTGCTGTTCATCACCAAAGGAAGTCAGGACTGGAACTCACACAGGGTAGGAACCTGGAGGCTGATGCGGAAGCTATGGAGGGATGCTGCTTACTGGATTGCTTTCCATGGCTTGCTCAGCCTGTTTTCTTATAGAACCCAGGATTACCAGCCCAGAGATAACACCATCCACAATCAGCCCTTGCACCCTTAATCACTAATTGAGAAAATGCCTTCCAGCTGGATCTCATGGAGGCATTTCCTCAAGGGAGGCTCCTTTCTCTGTGATAACTCCAGCTTGTGTCAAGTTGACCCACAAAACCAGCCAGTACCAGCCCAGTACAAGAAAGGCGCTCACTGGGGAATCTGAATTCCAGGTGCAAAATCCAGGCAGTGTGGAGCATGGCTCATCCAGAAAGACAGAAGATTTGAGCCTTGGTTTAGGTCACTTTTACTTCACAGACCTACCAGGGAAGTTGAGGAGGGGGTTTGTAAGCCTGCTTGCTGACCCTCAACAAAGAGGGGCTGCTGAACTTTAATGAACTGTAAATGGGAACCCATACCTCTGCTCTATCTTCCTCTCAAAAATGTGTGGAAAGAAAGTCTGAGGTGACATCTTGGAACTAACTCTGATTCTGTTGGGAGTCAATCTTCTGGGCTTCTCATTGGCCTCGTGAAAGGGACAGACTCTGATCAGACCTAGACCCTAAAGATCTATGATTGTGACAAAGACCAAGCTACAGGATGTAAAAGATGTCCAGGTGACCAGGCATGGTAGCTTGTGCTTAGAATCCCAGCACTCAGGTATCAGAGGCAGGAGGATTGCCACAAATTCAAAGATGGCCTCATCAAAACAGCAGTCTCCAGGCCAGCCAGGGATACGTGGAACTTTTTTTTTTTTTTTTTTTAAGTAAAGCAATGCAAAACAGTGTTTAGGTGCTCAAGAAGCTAAAGGTGCTGAGCCTATTGGATAGATCATGAGTAAAGGTAGTGTATGGTACCAGACTGACCTCACCCACTCATACCTTCCTCCAGAACCAGCCAGACACTGCCATAAACACACACACACACACACACACACACACACACACACACACACACACCAACGCACATACGAATGCACACACTCCCCATGTCTTTCACAGTTTTGATAAACTCTGCCTCAGGTCTCTGACCATATTCCTGCATTTTGCCCATTGGGAGTGGTGGGCAAAGCTAAAAACCTGATTATCTGAGGACAACTGAGACCCCAGAATTCCATGAGCAGCCCCTCCTGAAGCAAATAAGATACAGCTATAGAGGAAGTTGGGGTGGAGATGTCTATAAAGTGGACCAGTCAGGAGAGAATTCTCTCCTCCTCTTAATTAAGAAGGCTCAGCTATGAGGAAGTATCACATACAGCTTTACAGTGTCTTTGTCTTATTAATATCCCTGTTACCATAAAGGGGACAAATAAGGTAGTGACCAGGTAAAAGGGAAGTTGACATGTGGAGATAGGAGACTTGGCGTATGCCTGGACCAGACTCTCCCTTAGAAACAAATAATTAATAAGTCAGTCTGCTAATGAACCTTCATCAGTAGGTTGGTATCTGGCTGTTGCCCTTTATTATTACTCACAGGCTATGGACAGATCTGTGGATTCTTGTCTGTCCCTGCTTGCCTTGGTCCAAAATTACCAATCTGAGTCAAGGGAATTCCTTCTGGAAAAAGGGAAAAGGCATGGCGGCGTGGGTATCTCACCTCATGGTAGGATTATCCCCATCTCTGAGCCAGAAATGAGCTCGAATTCCCTTACACTCCACATAAGGAGACGGGGCCACAAATGGCTGGAAGCTTGCTGGATTCACACTCACCTCACCAGCAGGAAGCCCAGTCACTAACTGTATGCTCTCTCTGCTTTCTCTCCTTGAGACGAGAAACAGAGACAGTTAGTCAGGATGAGATTGGACCTACTATCTGTTACAAAATTTCCCTCAGGCAGCTGGAAGCTGGGTAGGACTGACCAGCACTGGGCTGTGGCCAAGACTCCATCAACGCTGCCTGGGAACATCTGCTGTTATGTGCTGTCTCTGACACATTCTTTAGTTGTAGAGAGCCACTTGGCACTTCCTTGGCCATTCAGAAATGGGTGTGTATGGACTATAGAATGTAGTATCTTAATATCTGAACCATTTGCAGATTACCTATGGCTCTGGGGACAGCTGGCTCAGTGGCTTCTTTTAAGAGTACTGGGGTTCACAACCTCACACTACATGACATTGCATCTGTTGACTTTTTTTTTTTTTAGACTTTCAAAGCAAATAAAACTTTATTTCATTCTATTCCTGAGCAACTGACTTTTTTTGCTTATTTTAATATAATATTTTAACTTACTCTTGGAGAATGTAATATGTTCATACGATGTGTTTTGATCATGCCCCTTCCCCGTCCCCACTTCCAGTTCCTTCCACGTGTCTCTCTCTCTATCATCCCTCTCCCAATTTCATGTCCTCATTTTTATAGCTCATCAATGGAGTCCAATCAATGCCCAACTACACATGGGTGAGGGGCTGTCCACTGGAGCATGGCTAACTTATCACACCCTTAAAGAAAACCGACTCTCCATCTCTTGGCAGCCATCAATTGCCAATAGCTACTCAAGCAGGGGTGGGGGTTGTGAGCTCTCCTCTCATTCATGACTGGCTTGAACTGATACAAGCACCAACAGTTTCTGGGAGTTCATGAGGACAGTGGTCTTGCTGTGTATGGAGACACTGTTTCGCCCCAATCTTCCTCAAGCTCCAGCTCTTAGAGTCTTTCTGTTCCTCTTCTACTAGGTTTCCTGACCATTGGGTGGCAGGGCCACGATATACACGTCTCATTTATAGCTGAGCATATCACAGATACGTGTTCTCCACATTCGAACCGCTGCCCAGCTGACTTTGTGAGTTAGAATCCTGAGTTGCCAACTCCCAGCTGTTAATACCCTGAGCACATTCAGTCCTGCTATGTCCTTTTTCTGGCCTTCTTACTTGGCGTCCATTGACAGTCTCCAGGCTGTAACATTCCATTCACTGATGTGGAATCTAGAGGCTTCGGAAAGCACTTGGAAGGGGAAAAGGAGAAAGCATTGGTCGACTACTTCTGTGCAGTGCTGAACGTTTTAAGCATCTAATATTTTTCTAAGCATAGAAATATCTATCTTATCCGTAGCTCACTAAATATAATCTGACAAATTGGTGCGGGCTTCTCCCACACAGTATCGTCAGCCTCCTAAAACCACAAACAGAGGCTTGTCTGAAGGGTGATCAATATTGGTATGAAAATTGAGGGCCGGTGACTAATCTGAAGGAGGGTGAGTTGACAGAGGACTTTAGCCAATGTTTACACAAGCTATTTGCTCAAATTTTTATCAGGTGATAATTGTGCATCGATATTCATTCTGAATCCTCCAGATGAAGACTCCACCCCCAGGAGGTCAGGGCAGAGCCGGGGTCTGAGGGTCTGAAGTGGCAATATGGGCAAGCACATTGCTTCTCACACCTCAGAAGAGCCTGTGGGGAGCACAGTACCCCTCAAAAAAATCTCAGGAGCAGAGTCCTAACCACTGTCCCCTTCCCCCATAAGGGCCCCTCCCCTTGCCACAGGTGCTGTTCTGCGGAAGGAGAGGAGGTGGAAGCTTGGCCTCAGGATCACCATGGTCACTACCTAGGCGTCCCTCCACTTATCTCCTTTTAAGATGATAACCACCCTGCCTAGTGTTCATAGCTCAGAGATGCTGGGGTAGTGCAGTGAGTGGAAACTGGCACTGTGATTTTCTTATTTGGCTCAGGAGCAGGGGCCCTGAAAGTTTAGGGTATTCTGAGGATCCCAAGCCTTAGAAGTAGGATTCAAAATTCGAACCCGGCCGCAGAGCTTTCAACATAAGCAGGTGCTCCTGGAAGATATTTTAGAACACAAGTTATTCAGACGGAGGCATGGGGACCATCTGAGACAGCATCATCTAGAAGCTAATGAATGATGCAGAATCTCAATGCCACCCCCACCCTGCCCCCGTAAAGCCAGGCTGCATCCACATCTGTATTTGTAAAGTGCTCTTCAGGTGACTCTGACACATCCTCAAGTTCAGAATCACTTTGATAGATGAACTGAAACATAACATGTGAGTCTCGCCATGAGCTTATGGCAGCCAGATGGGAACCTACATGATCCAACAAGCTGTGAGAACCTGGTGGTATGGGTAGGGGCAGGCATGCACAAAGAAGTGTACAAGGGAAACTATGGTGAGGGCAGAGTAGCAGAAAGTCTCAGTAACTGACATCACACTGCCAGGGACTTGCCCCTCGTGAGAAAACCCTAAGCCCTCCAAGACAGTATGGATATCCTTACTTTTAGAAGATACATGGCACATTCTCTCTCTCTCTCTCTCTCTCTCTCTCTCTCTCTCTCTCTCTCTCTCTCTCTCTCTCTTTCTCTCTCTCTCTCTTCCTTTCTTTCCTTCTTCCTTTCTTTCCTTCCTTCCTCCTCATCTTCCTCCTTTTCCTCCTCTTCCTCTTCCTCCTCTTTTTTCTTCTTAATGAAAGAAGGACAAACCAGGAAGAAATTCTTTGCCAAAACTGACATGCCCCAACAGTTTTCCCACCAAAAGTCCCTCTACTCCTGTGGCCCTTGGACAATACTGTCAAATCTTGTAGACTCCCTGAATGAGTCCTCTTTGTTCCTGTATGGAGCATAGATAGCGTCCTCAAGTTAGGCAAGAGAAGCTTCAGTTTACAGAACACTTTCTTCATGAGTGTTGTCCTTGAGTTAAATCTTCTTCCAGTCCATTCCAGCTGCTATGGCAAAATATCATCCTGAAGTTCATTTTTCTCAGTTCTGCAGGCTGGAGAGTAAAAGATCAGGGATGGGCTTCCTGGTTCGTGGATGATGGTATTGCAGAGCCTCCCCATACATTTGGAAGACACCCACTAGCACTCCTATAAGAATACTAGTCCTACTCAAGACAGCTCCACCCTCATGAGCTAGTCATTTCTCCCCAACCCCACCCTCCTAATGCTGCCCCCTTTACTGTCACAGCATATGAGTTTGGTAAGGGTGTATAAGCAGCTAGATATCAACAGATTCTAAACTCACAAGTACACTGATGTGTCACTTCAGAATACAATGTGCATGAATGCCTGGGCTAAGGGTCTAGGTACACATATACATCAGTGCTATGAGATGTGCAGAAAAGCATCTATTCACCACTCAGCAGCAGAAAGTCCCATCCTAGGGGTCAGGTACCCAGTGAAATTTGACTGTAGAAGAGGCTACCCAACCTAGCTCCCCCTGTACTTTCCCAGGAAACACCATTGAAACACTCTTAGGAAGCTTAAGACTCTCTCAAATCATGGTAACCCGTGTTTTCATGTCTCAACACAACATTGTGACTTCTATGAACTGCGTTATTTAGTCCTTATGAGTCTGAGAACCATATGTGCTGGCTAGTTTTATATCCACCTCACACAAGCTAGAGTTATTTGAAAGGAGGGAGCCTCAATTGAGAAAATGCCTCCATAAAATCCAGTTGTAATGCATTTTCTTAATTAGTAGTTGATGGGGGAGGGCCCAGCCCGTTGTGGATGGTGCCATCCCTGAGCTGGAGGTAGTCCTACGTGCTATAAGAAAGCAGGCTGACACACGCCTTTAATCCCAGCATTTGGGAGGCAGAGGCAGGCGGATTTCTGAGTTCGAGGCCAGCCTGGTCTACAGAGTGAGTTCCAGGACAGCCAG
>JADRCD010223799.1:0-18177 GCA_019843815.1 Montemys delectorum | reverse complement strand
AAGCAAGCAGGCGGAGCAAGACATAAGGAGCAAGCCAATAAACAGCATCCCTCTTTAGCCTCTGCTTCAGCTCCTGCCTCTAGATTCCCATCCTGCTTGACATTCCAGCCCTCGCAGCTTCTGATGATGATGTAAATAAAACTCTTTCTTTCCTAAGTTGCTTTTAGTCATGGGGTTTCATCATAACAATAGAACACAATCTAAGACAAATTGGTATCAGAAGTGGGGTGTGGCCATAATGACCTAACCATGTTAATTTTAGGAGGATTATGGAAGGTCTTTGGAACTTTGGGCTAGAAAAGCCACTGAGTGCTAAGAGCTCAGTGAGAGGCTCTGTAGGATTTAGGAAGTTAATAATGTTGAGGATAGTACAGACAATGGTTTGGCTTGTGAAGTTTCAGAGGGAAGATCCAAATATCCTGAGTCAAGGTATCATTTGTCCCCATTGTGCCAAGTATAACTTATATCCCTGATCCAAAGGGTCAGTTAGGCATATCAGACAGAATTGGTCACTGCCTTCTAAGAGGATGCAGACTTAGGGAGAGAATTTTATCCTGATGGATAAAATAATGTCCTGGTCACATATTGCACTCACATGTAGGTGCTCACATCGACAAAATCAAAACATATGGTAATAAACATACATAGGACCCTAAAGGCTGTTGTTGTAATTTCCGCTTCTTTTCCTACTCCCAGCCCACCATACACACACACACACACACACACACACACACACACACACACACACGCCTGTTTTCCTGTATTGGTTTCTCTTTAAAGTGCTCAAAATAGAACTGACTAAATCAATTTTTCCATGATTTGTTGTTGTTGCTTGTTGTTGTTGCTGCTGCTGCTGCTGCTGTTGTTGTTGTTCTGCTTTATAAATGTCTGGATGGACAGGATTTGGATTAGGATGCCTTCATTTCATCACCCCGATTCCCATCCTGTTCACAATGTCTGGAATCATGTGAATTGCAAGCCTTGTTTTCTGTGTCTAGAGGGAATGATTTCAGTCCAACTAACAAGAGTTCCAGAAGGTGAACGTGCAAAGGGCAACCCCCACCCCCACCCCCACCAGCTCTCCCTCTGGTGCATGGCTTCTTTGACCACAGCTGATTCCAGAGTTAAGCAGGCACAGAGGGATGGGAGTAAAAGAGAAAGGAAAAAACAAGTTGAGTCAGATCCAAACTAGACTGTGTGAAACTGAAGAAAGGCTCTTCTCCTTTCTTCCAATCCTCACTTGCTAAGTGATGCCCTCCATCACCAAGATGAACTGGGTTGGCTTGCTATTGACATTTGGGCAATCTATGCAATAAAGCTTAACAGTTTCCATCCCCGATACGACTTTGTCAATGTCTTCAATGGCTCACCTTCCCTGTTGGGTCCTCACAGTACCGCTGACTCCTTTCCCTTTTCTTTTCTTTTTTCCCCTCAAGCATGCAAACGCAAAGAGCAAGAACCAAACAAAGACAGGAACAACTCCCAGAAGAAATCCCGCCTGGTGTTCACGGACCTCCAACGCCGAACACTCTTCGCCATCTTCAAGGAGAATAAGCGCCCTTCGAAGGAGATGCAGATTACCATTTCCCAGCAACTTGGGCTGGAGCTGACCACTGTCAGTAACTTCTTCATGAATGCCCGGCGCCGCAGCCTAGAGAAATGGCAAGATGACCTAGGCACAGGGGGTTCTTCATCCACCTCCAGCACTTGTACCAAAGCATGATGCAAGGACTCTCACCTGGGCACAAGTCATCTCCAAATGAGGACAACACATACCAAAAACCAAAACCAAAACCAAACCAAACAAACAAACAAACAAAAAAATCACAAAGACATCTGATTCTTAGCTGGGGCCCTTCACTGGTGACTTGAAAGCACAATTCTCTTGAAACTTCTAATCTAGCTGTAATCATAGGCCAGGTGTCCATTTTCTTTTGTTTCATTTTAAATGGCTACAGAGTCCAAGTGCACGCTGAAAGTTAATCTCTTTGAACCAGACACTACCCTCTGAGTATGCTAAGTATCCCAGAGATCCAAATGGGGCCTTCTTGGAGTGAGTTAATTACAGCACAGTGTCAACCAACCTCAGTGTAGCTGTAAGCATTAATCAGCCTATTCAGGCCCAGTCAACCTCTTGCTAACACTCGTTTCCCATGAGTTATAATGGGTACTTGGCCTGAGTATAGACACAGTTTAGGATTCCAAAATACTACGTTAAGAGAAGAATTTAACAAGAAAGGCCTCATTTGCTCCCCAAGTGCTTAGCCTCTTTATATCATAGTACATTAAAATTCTCAGCCATAACATTACAAAAAAAAAAAAATCAGAATGGTATTTACGGAGCACAAGTTTTAAATATGGAATTCAATAAAAAAAAAAAAAATCCAAGGACATGTTTTTCCAACTCAGGCATCTTTTCACTGGATAGTTTAGAAAGCTTTGATTTCAATTTACAATTTTTCTTTTCCTTACCTCCTGGAAATCTCATGTGGTCTTCTGGATCCGTCAAAAAAAAAAAAAAAAAAAAAAAAGTCAATTCACTTGAGCTCAAAGTATCAAGCACAACGAAGATAAACAGAAATAAGGAAGGTTCCAGCTTCAATGCATCCAGTTTGACAAGGCGGTTTACATCAGTCTTTATTGTTGTGAAGTCATTAGGGAATTATTGGGAATATAGCTTCAAGCACATTTTGCAGTTTGTTACAAATTCTGCTTGTACATAACGCAGATACACACTCAGGAGGCCAATTTAACTGTTACAGTATGGGAGCAAATGCATCATTTAAAAAGATCTAGATTTTTTTAGATCATAACTGTGCCCTTGATTTACTTACTAGTCACCCAATTCCTCCTATGTGCATTACGACTGTGGTTCATTCTCGTTCTTGCTGATTCGTGTTGTTCCCTATCCCATCCCATTAGTTGGGATGCCTCTATTGTTTTCTACAAAGAAACAGTTTAATAAGCCACTTCCTGTCATCTCTCCCTAACTCTCTTCCATTGCTGATTCATCCCTGTAAAACAGCCAACAGAATCTGGAGAGAACACAGCACACCAAAGAAGCAGAATTACTGCAAACCAAAGACCTTTGTTACCTGCCATTTTCTAGCCTACAAATACTGTGATTACTTTTAGAGATCAGAGCACCTCTGTAACTCCGAGTTGCATTCGGCTCTTGTCTTGGGCTCACCACCTGGCTGAGCAGACCAGCTACATCAATGACATTAGCCAAACATCCGGACAGTGGCTTCACCAGGCCAGCTCTGGTTGTCACCTTCCCCTAGCAAGTGGAAGAGGGCCCACAGAACTCTGGGAGATTACAAAGGTCACTATGTGCATATTTACCAGTGAATGGCCCCAGGTGGGCACCGAGGGGTGTTCGGAGCAAGCCAAAAGCTGCGATTGAGTCTTTACAGACACTTGAGACTGACTTTTGTATGAATTACTTAATTGAAACCAAAGAAACTTTTTCTGCACCTACTTCTGCAACAAACAGAACTGTCCCATTGAATGAGTAAATGATTCCATCAATCACTGGAAATCACCACCAACTGGAAAAAGCACGCTAGAATTAAGAAACAACAAAACCACCGAAGACACACTGTGTTCAAACAGACCTTTTGGGACACCCTTATTTTTTATTTTTTTTGGAAGCAGATTTGAAAGAAAGGGTTGAGACACAAATCAAAGTACAGAAGAGCCTCAATGGCTGCTGCTTCATATGACAACTCACTTGGTAATCTTAACGTTGAAGATTGTCTTTAATTTGTGCCTATGCAGTTTTTCAAAAGAACATGGAAACAGAGCAACAGAAACCTCAACAGCTACAATACCAAAGATGAGGATTCTCACACCTTTTTGTCTCAGTTCATTACCTTCTTTTGCCTGGCTAAAATACTTATAGCGTCATTGATCTGTACAAAGGTAATCGATTTTGTTTCTTTAAGCAACAAAAGGAAAGGGTCATTTGTTTGATTTTATTGTTTCTCTTTAGTTTTGTTTTATGGCTTTTACCCAACATGGAATCCCCCCCTACACATAAGGTTCCATGGACTCCAAATTTGAGATGTCGGGATACTTAAAGATGTTCCTTTCTCTCTCCAGTAGAGCATGGGAAATACTATTGTCGCTTGAATGTCCGTGGCTTAACCCTTAAACTTGGTTGCTTCTGTGTTCAGTCTTGTCATTAGGGGGAGGGAAGGGGAGCAAGGATCAGGGGTAGGAGTCTAGGTGATCCATCCTTTCCAGAACCAAAGAATTTATAGAGAAATTTACAACCTCATCTTCATGTGATTGCCACATATTAACAGGGCTTCATTTGGGGGTGGGGAAACATGTAAAAAGAATTGCCAGTTTCTACTTTTCTATTAGCTTTTTAAAAAAAAAGATCAGCTGTAAAGTTGCATTTCTAAAGAAAGATATATATAGATATATATATATTAAATGTACGAGTACACATATAGATTAACCCTCATTGGTGATAACCCAAAATTTTTTCTGTCCAGCTTTTTTTTTTTTGTCATACGCACCATTTATTGAGTATTCAATTCACAACTGTGTTCATTTCTCATGCCATTCCAGAGTTAATTAGCCACTGTGGTTGTCTGGCAGTATATATATTTCTATGTAAGTTTATGGTAAAAGTTGAAAGCCCATTTAAGCATTTCTACATGTAACCTGTTGATGAATAGATTCATGATGCGAACTTTTTAATTGTATTTAGTCCTCTCTATTCTATGCCTCAACCATGATAAGGTTTATCCACCAGACTAGCTCAGAGCTGTGTTCCTGACAGTAGGGAACTTCTCCTCTATCATCACTGGGAATGTTTGGTGATTCATTCCTATCTGCTGTGGAACAGAACACCAGAAATCCATTTTCCAGTAGATGCCCTTATCCATCAGGGTATTCTAGACTCCTCTCAGTGAGTAGATCCAACAGAGGCTTCTTGTGGGGAATTCCAACCGCTATCGCAATAGGTCGATCAGGTCTCCTCAGGGTAGTAAGTACCAGTTTGCACTGACAAGCTTGAGTGCAGTCATAGTTGGCACTGGGGTAGAACGGGATTGTTGGGAAGGGTATCTTAGTCTTGGAGAAAACTGTGCAGACTGTGAGGAGAGTTCCAGATTCCTGTCCCTCGAAAGCCACATCATCTGCCTTGCCTCTTTGTTCACCCAATGTGGGCAGTCCTGTGGAGGGGGCATCATATCTAGAGCTGAGAGAATGTGGCCCTGTGTTATTTTTGTAATTTGTCCTATCTAGGGAGTGGTCCTCTCACTTTATGCTTGTCCCTTGCTTATAATCCATGGACCTATGGTCAAATGACCAAGAAAAAGCTTATTTCCTCAGAGGCTTGCTCCCATTTCAGCTGGGTCAGATGAATATTAACTTGGGTCTTACTAAATGC
Organism: Montemys delectorum; assembly: GCA_019843815.1. Lineage (NCBI taxonomy): Eukaryota > Metazoa > Chordata > Mammalia > Rodentia > Muridae > Montemys > Montemys delectorum. The sequence goes on along the minus strand of JADRCD010223799.1, from coordinate 12,770 downwards.
ATCCTTGTGACTTGTGAACAATGGGAACAGTGGGTTTGCTTGAATACAGACTGCAGAACAAAGCATCTTGCTTTGGTTCGTAACTGACACTAATTAAGAGCATTTGGGGCTTTGTATCCTTGGAAGATGATGGCATGAAGGAAAAAGGCAAGAACTTCCCTCTAGAAACTCTGGATAAATGTCTTTTCCATCTCAGATCATATCAAAGAGAATACTTGCCTTCAAAACGTTACTTATGCACACACATACACATTGATGTGTATATCAAACACATCAATGTGTATGTACATCTATACACATATGTAACCAAATTTCAGGCGATACAAAGTATCGTTTTGCTAGATAGATGAAAGAAAGAGTAGTATACTGAAAGGTTACAGAATTTAATCCAGTGTCTTTTCTCAAAGCCTTTATACTTTTTAGTTTAAATAACAGTTTCAGAGGAAATGACCACTTGGACTTGGCTATAGCCTACAGTCTACATTCTTAATCCAAAAAAAGTTCCAGGCTTCTGCCACCATCAGCAACAGTGGGATGCTGTGAGAGAATAGTTCACAACCAAATTTCACCTTCATGGCGGGACAGAAATCCAAAGCTATTGAGTGGAAGGTATAATTTTCCTTCAGCCTTCATCTAACTAAGCTTTACTTTTGTTTTCCATGTGATTTTAATAATGAAGATTCGATTCCTTCATTCTTAGAATTCTTTTAAAGGAGAGCTAATATATTAAAAGTACAATGACAATAATAAAATTTAATTCCAGTATTTAAAAGATTTTCCCATAATGTAAAAGCATATTTGGTCTGTACCACACAGTGGTACAGGGTATTCTGAGGCAGGAAGGAAAGATCAGAGCTGGATACGTGGTTTCTGTTTTTCCAAAGGCTCTTAGCAGCTTCAGCTTTGGAAACCCAATCTCGTTGTCAGTTCAAACTAAAGCAAAACAAAACTTAGGAAGGTAACTCGAATACGTACACGAAAGAACACACAAGTGTACACATGCACACGCCAAGTTTCCTAAGGCAAGCAGTGAGTTTCAAAGCCAAATGTTAATAATTAAAATCTAAATAATCAAACATTGTCTATGTTGGGCATTCATGTCTTAATGCCTGGAAACTAAAATTGAATAATTTTGAAACAAATAGTCTGTAGGTACAGAGAGGAACCTTTCCACTATCAAAAATGTTAATGGATGGGTCTATTAGCTTGATAATATCAAAATGTCATGAAAACACACGTTTGGAGGAAATGGATCTTTGGGAGCTTGTCTCATTGGAATTTTTCAAAATCTACAAACAGACTAAGTTCCAAGGTTGTTAAAAAAAAAAAAAAAAAGGATCATTTAAAACAGGAGAAAGTAGATGTCTGTGGTTAACATTGACCACATGGTCCAGACACAACTTTGACAATATCTTTTCTAGATTCCTACCCAATTAGGGCTGACTTTTTACTGTTCTGTTGTTACAGGACAGTAATGCTCTGATTCAAACTTGCTAGTCTAACCAAGTGAGTGAGCAGGAAGCAGGTGAAGAAGAAGGAATAGAGACTTTCTGATGGCTACTTGTGCAAAGCCGGATAGTTTAACAGTTCTGTGCCATTGGCTAACTGCAGAGACCAGTTGTTAAAAAAAAAAAAGAAAGAAAGAAAGAAAGAAAGAAAGAAAGAAAGAAAAGAAAAGAAAAGAAAAGAAAAGAAAAGAAAAGAAAAGAAAAGAAAAGAAAGGAAAGGAAAGGAAAGAAGAGAAAAAAAGTCCCACTTAAGAAGAGCAGTTACCCCAGGTGGCTGCTTGAACTGTGGATGCCCTAAGTCCTATTTTTCTATCAATGCTTTGTTTTATTTGCAAGGTAAGGGTAGATGGATGATTGATTTATCTTAGAAAGTCCCAAGTACTTAACAAAACAAAAGTTAGTCTTAAAATAACATAGGATTATATATATATCTATCATATATATGTGTATGTATATATATATATATATATATATATATATATATATATGCAAACCTTTTCTTTAGTGCCCATGGGTTATACTATAAGTCCACAGGACCTCAAGTGCCCATTTGATGTCAAGTTACTCATAACAGTCATAGGGAAGTGAAAGATAAGAGTCCGAGCTCTATCTCTAGGCTCTGAGTCAGGCTGGTTGACATCACCCGGCTTACATATTTTCTAGTGGGAAAAGAAATGTACGTAGGGAAAAAGAATCACCAAAGGCTAGTCATCCCACGGGAATTTTCCATCTGGCTCCATTTTTAGCAGCAGTCATTTTACATGGTCTAGACCTTGTCCTTGTCAGATAAGTTTGCCTGACATTTATACAGTCTGTGAGCTTGGATGTATACAGATCTAGATACATATTTCAACATATAGCCTCATAGTTGACTTTATATCCACCTACATTGCCTAGAGGTGTCTAGACTGTGTACACGCAAGTGTGTACAGACGTGCTCAATACATATATAAATTGTAACCTGTTACAATAAATAAATTTCAAATCACCATGCAACATGTATGTGATACTTTGACAATGTACCTTGTCTTTGTTGTTTCTTGTAATGCTGAAAACCAAAGTGTGGAGATGTCAAGCAAAAGCATCTCACCATCTTCATTTATCACGATACTTGAAATCACTTTCATTTGGGTGCAGCCACGGCCAACGACTTTAGGCGGGATGTTGGATAGTACTTCACTGTCTGTGTTAGATGTTTAATGACTTTGGTTGAATAGCTTTATTCTGGATCTCTTATAACTAAAGCTAAATCCAAAGACCTTAAAAAGAACAAAAAAGGGTGGGGGAGATGAGGGGTTATGCAGAGTACAGCGCAAACCAGTGGCAGAACGTGGGGTCTGGTTTCCAGAGTTGAAAGAACAAAGGTGTGGTCTTGTGGAGGAGGTTCTATTAGCTGGGGAGGGGGGAGGAGGGATGATTTTTTTCCTCCACGTTTGTCACATCAAAGTGGTCTCTAATGCGATAAAGCTTTAGAAGTTATATACTTTGCTGCTTTATTTTAATCTTAGACTTTAGAATAAAATGACCCATTTTGTCTACCAAAAAATAAAAATAAAAAATAGAAGACCACTCCCTTCCCACCCCTCAGCTATATTTTAATGTTTCTCTTTCTGTTGTGACCCAACAAGGTGTTAATATAATTAATTTATTTAAATGAGTTTCTTGTGTGCTAGCATGTAGGATTCGGGTAATTATTTAATACTCCTTCCTTAATTTGATTTTACTCCTTGTTCTTATTTATAAAAATCTAGAGCAGTGGTGCATCTGAGATGCGAAGCCCTGGCTGCTATACAAGTCTAATGTAGTGTGCTTCACAAAGCAGTGAACTTCTGTTACAGGGAAGAAATGTAGGTTACAATGAAAATGAAAAACAATCTGGGTGTAGTTCCCTTCTTGGATTAACTTATAAAATGGTTTAATGGTTATTAAATTATTTAATTTAAGTTCACAGCCCCACCTGGTACCAGGCAAATTTCACCTCTTAATTACCGGGGCCCTCAGAGCCTTTCTATTGTAACTTATTTATTTAACTTATTCAGCATCTGCGACAGATGCACTGTATAGTTTGTGTTTGTTATTTAAAACAACAGAGAGCACTGCAGTTTGTTTGCTATCAGAACAACAGATTTGTGGACAAGCAGTGACTGATCAGCCTGAACCTGCTTCAGAACTCAAGCTGAGATCCAACATCACCAGCCCGGATTTTGGGGCTTCTATAACGGAAACTGGAAAAAAATAAAAAATAAAAAAAATAAGAAATCATAAACCAAAAAGAGAGAACCCTTATACTAGCTGCTTCCAAGAAAGAACTCAGTGTGCGTGTAAAGCAACAAAACAAAAAAGGGAAAAAAAGCAGAAAAAAAAGGAAAAAAAAAAAAAAGAACTGGAAAAACTTTCTATTTGTAGTGAGAACCAAAGAAGGCTACCTCACTGACTTTTTCCATTTGTAATTTTAATCGTGTTGACGACACCAAAGATACCAAAGATTCCTTTCTCTGTGCGGTCTGCATTTCGCTTGTGCTCTATTATGATTTGAGCTCTTCTTTCTGACGTATGATATGGACAGCCACAGCTCAGACTCCCCAAAGAAACAACGATGTGTGCGGACGAAGGCGGCTGCTAACCTAGAAAGGGATATTTTCTGTGTCTCTTGCTTCTGTCTGCTGCCCCCTCCCACATGTTCAGCATGCCAGTTGGGACGCTGCTGTCACTGGGTTCTTTCAAGTTCCCATCCCAATTTGGTGAAGAACACTGCTTGGAAATGGTTTGCAGTCCTAGCCCTGCCCCCTCCCCATCTGTGCCCTGGAGCTATCACAGGGAAAAGTGCCCCAGGCTACTGCAACTACAGGAATAAGCATTGGGTAGGAAAGCTGAAAGGGACCCTAGGACCCATTCGGTTACCCCACTGGGACCCAGGTCAAAGTAGTTATCTGAGTCTAGGAAAGTCGTGGTCCTTTAGCAATGGACAGAAGCTGTAGTCTATGGATTAATATTTTCATCCTTTTAGGAATAATCTTCACATAGCCACACCCTAAATTATGTATCCAGAGTCGTGTATGATCTTTGCTTAGTAAGGTGCCCAGCCTTGACCTTGTAGGGCTCATTTAGGGGTTCTACTCTGGGAAGCACATTGACTCAAACAGTAATATGACTTGGGAATGCACCCATTACAACATTTGGAATAAGTAACCTTGCAATTGGTGGGAGGAGAAAGCTTAACCCTGTCACCTATTGAGTTGAATTACTATGGCTACTCTAAAGTCAGTATTTATCAAGAGGAGTACTTGACTATCACTTTTGACAGGCTATTCCAGCTGTCAGCCTTTTATTTTTTATTTATTTTTTTTACTCTTAACAGTCCTCATTTCATTTCTAAGTCAATTGTATTTACAAGAGAAATGCAATAAGCCTTTACTGTCATTTGATGCTAAAGCATATTCCTTGCAAATGAAAAAATATCCCAATATCAGACAAATGGATATATAAGTTTAAATAATGGTTAAAGTTACTTCTCCTCTTTTTCCCTTATCAAAACTTAAGTGGTCTTCTTTAAGGTTTTTTTTTTTTTTTTTTGTCTATGATTAAATCATTATTAGGATCACTCACCGAAGTGATGAGAACATTAGCCAGTGAATCTTTTTTAGCTTTTGGTCAAGTGGGAATTAGCTACACACTGATTCCTATCTCTACTCTACAGAGCTCTTTACTGAATATGGCATTTTTACATTTCACATGGTAGTTATCAATGAGCGTTTAAAGAGGCTCTTAGATAAAGCTAAGACGGGAAGATCAATTTACTCCTCTGTTCCACACACCAACAGAGTGTAGCCAGTAGAGGAATTTACAACAGACTTACAGACTATGACACATACACCATTTCACCTCTCTTTTCCTTCCTTCTCTTAAAAAAAAAAAAAAGGGGGGCATCGTCTTATGTGTTCCAAGGTAGCTTTAAACTCATTGTGTTAAAGGATGGCTTTGAACTCCCAATCCTTCTGCCTCTATGTACTTAGTGGTAGGCTTACAGCTGTGAGCCACCATGTCCAGGCAGTTATCTTCTTTCTGATGTTTGCAAGCTCCATGTTGGCATCTGTGAAAGTGCTCTGCTACCTAGATAGACCTCCTTCTATACGTGCTCGCTACCCAAGGCAAACCTGCAAAGCCTTTCTTTCCAAGCAGCGGATCACCAAATTCCTATTGACAATAAAAATTCCCAGAATACCTGGGAGACCACAAACTCAACCAAGCCAGCAGAGTAATTCCCCATAAGCAACATCACCTTCCCCAGCCTTCTGACTACTGAGCCCCTAGGAGGGAGGACCTAGAAAGAGCAACGGCAGCCTGAGCACAGAAAATATCTCCATTAGCAGACCCCTCTTCAGCGACAACCCCCCCAAGCCTCATGCTTCACTTGCAAAGTGTGACATTACCACGGGACGAGTGCCTTGCTTGAACCAAAGCAACGATTTAGCCAGTCTGGACCTCTCTGTGCTTTTCTTAATCCTTCCTGTGAATACCTCAGCTTCAACTGGGCCTCCAAACAGTACATTGGTAGGCTTACTGTACAGTGGTGCTTTGCAACGCATCCCTGCAAAAAGCAAGATTTGTACTCTAATACCAAAGGTTCTTTCTCTCCGTCTCCTCCTTCTGCCTTCCCACCGTCCCCTTTTCTAGTCCCTCACGGTTCCAAAGCTTTAATATGAACCTGGGCATGTTGGCAATGCAGACCGCGCAATTCCTTACCGAATTTTCTCAGATATACCTCATAGATAATAGTGTTTAGAGTAATGTTATTATAGCGTATGGAATAAATTATTCACTGTTTCTTTTGGTAACTGTGATTTAAAAAAAGAAAAAAAAGGACAAAAAAAAGCTTTATACAGTTTAGGTTGTGCTTTTGTAATAGATGAAAATGTGCGCTTAAAAAAAAAGAAGAAACATATGTTCTTTTTATTTTTTCTTCTCCCCTCACCCCTTTGGATTTTATTTATTCTGGATTGGGGAAAGTTGCAGAATGAGCCCAAAGTTTACAGTTTCATATTTTGCTGAAGAAACAATCTGTGTTCATTTGCTCTGTTGAGAAAAAAAAAGAGTTATTTTCTACATTTGTGCTAATTGTTCTGTGTTAACAGTGTAGTATTATAATTAGCAACTGCCAATCAGTGCTATAATTTTATGCATGAGGCTAAAAACTTAGCAGTGTGATGCATTGTGGTCTTAATAGCAACATTTTTCATTTTGTACTAGATCCTTCCCTTCGGTTCAGCAGACATTATTTATGCATGGGTGCCTATTGTTTGTTAGCAGTCGTGAACAGTTGTGTATACATTAAACTATGAAAAATGTACACAGTTCGGCCTCACACAGTGATAATACCGGTTTTCTTGGGAAATGTATTACCTTGGAAAATACCTTCACATCTGTTGGGATTTCAACGTGAGTCAGATCGAATTGGGTTTGAATTATGATGAGAAAGGTCATCTAAGTTGGAGTTAGCCCACGAGAACCCCACAACTCGGGAGCCTCATGACCCACATGCATCACTATAGCTGAGCAAGCTAGAAATGGGCGGGAGAGAGCAGCTCCCTCTGCATTTTTTAATTTCCACTAAAGGGAATCCGAGCTTTATGTTCATTAGCTCAGACCTCTTGGGCCATGTATTCAATAAAGCTAGTTCATCTAGGCCTCACTTTTATGGATTTTCCCTTGGGAATTAGATTCTGTTGTCAGTTCTCAGTTGAAATGCACAGAGCGCTGATATCAACGATCCATCCCTGGCCCTTTTGTACACTCTCACAGATAACCCCACCAGTTATTTGGACAAAAATATGTGATCATTCCCTAAACTTTCACTCATGTGGCCTATCATACTTTTCTTCCTTAGGGTCGGAAATGACTCTAGATTGCTCCTTACAAAGCTATGTCTATTCTAAAGCAGAGTATAAGGTTTTCAGGTTTTTTTTGTTTGTTTGTTTGTTTTTTTAGACCAATTCACCAAAACCATCTTGTTTGAATCCCCCAGTCTTTGAGGTCTCTCTATCTCAAAAAGCATTTTTTCAGTCCCAGTGGATTGGACAAACATAATCTTATGATTGGGTTCTGAGATCCATTCTTGAGCTTCATACCTATTTCCTATACCAGAATGCTCCCCGTAAAAACCAAATCAGCTGCCCGGTTCTGCACTTACTTCTGCAGAAGAGAATAGAGATTAGGGGTAATGGTGGAGACACCAGTCTGCCATGCAGAATTCTGGAAATCACCAACAGACAGCACAGCATCACTCTCGTGTGTCAGTGAGGACTCTGGAGACGTCCGTTCATTGACGACGACGCAAAGGAATGAACGGCCTTAGAAGTAGGTTGTGATAATGACAGCTTTGTAATGTAGTCTTTTTGGTTTTTTTTTTCCTCCTTATATTAATCTGCCAAAGATGGGAATGGATACAAGAACTTTAAAATCAGCTTTTGTAAGCCAGCTTTTGATTGTAATAGTGTTTAATCTTCCAGAAAGCTTTACATATTCTTCTGTGATAAGTCAAACCACTATTTGTTTGTATAAGTTCTCCTTATATTCCCAAGCCTGCAAACGCTTCCTCTTGATGTAGATGTGATAATACCTACAATGTTCTAATGTACTTTTGATCCAAAGCAGACAAAAGGGTGTGTGAGGCAGGAGCATGCCCGGCCCTTTTTACAGTGAGTGACGCTGGGGTCTGGCTCACTAGAATTTGCCAAGAAGACCTGTCTTATGAAATCTGAGGTATATTTTGTTATGCTGTTTTATTTCCTTTTTTTTTTTTTTTAAAAAAAAAAAACTGTGGAAAGTGATACGTTGAATCAAGTGTAAGCTGAGTTTTCCAGACAACTGAAGTAGCTCCGTTGTGAATGTTATTTTGTTATTAAAGGGTTTTTACTCAATCTCTGTGCCAATGAATGTCCTTTTCCTTGGAAACACAAGAACCTTGAAATTCCCTCTACCTGACCTGGATTTTCCTCCTTCAGAGGTGTGTGGACCTTGCCTGGGAAATAAATGATAATGCCTGGGCTTAGAAAGTAGGTTTGGGGCACTAGAAGAGATCTCCATGTCTTTCAGTTAGCTTTAAAGAGAGCTGGTCCCACATTTTCCAGCCTCAATCTCTTAGGACCCCAACACTTCTCTAAGAACCCATGAGCAAATGCCAGCATGAAGGCAGATATAGATCCTAATTCATACAGTAAAAGGCATGGTGGGAACTTGGTGATCTTGTATGTCCAAGTCCTCCACTCAAGGACGTTCTTCCATCTTGATTCCTGTAAGGATTTCAGTTACTCAATGAAGCCAGAAAGGAGACACTCTTACAGATCAGGTAGCATTCCCAGCTACCTTTTCCCTATCATTTACCTATTATCTGCATACATTTACATCTATGGACCTTGATGCAACCCCTTGAGAATCAAAGGTATGGTTTCCTAGTATTTTATTCCTAAGTGATTTTAGCTTCATGGTTCTTAGATGGGAAAAAAAGATTGGTTGTTTCCTTGTATCTCAGCAGGGCCACACAGGTCACCCTGGCTGTTGATCGTGTTTAGGCTTGAACCACAGCTGCCGAACCTTCCAAAAACATGGCCCACTAATGCCTATATTTTTTTTTTTTCTGCTTGAAAGTCCTTTTCAAAAAGTTGTAGAATTTGGCTTAGTCTCCCATTTCCCTTCCTTTGGCTCCATTTGGCAGCTTAGTCTCTAGTCCAGGTTCTTTTTTCACATAAAGTCAGGGAGTCCGCTATTTGAGTCTGCACAGGCCGCCCAGCTAACAGTCTCATAATGAGAATATACTTCCTTAAATGTAAAATGCAACACCCCACCACCACCACCATCTTGAGTCACTCAAGGCCAAACAGTATGACCCAGCAACTAACTCATCATGAAAGACTAAGCATTTGGCTCTCACTGGACTTCCCAAAACAAGAATACAAGTTTCCGGGTGGCGATGTTAAGTAAGCACTACTGAAATTTGGAGCCAAGGGCTGATAGGATGCAGCAGCAAGTTCTTGGGGTGCTTTGTATCCCCATTTCCAAACAACATATCTTTTTCTTTTTCCTCTCAGTCGCTAGAACAGTTCAGTCTCTTCTCTACAAACCCACGATACAAAGAATCTCATGGGCCAGGGGAATCAGGAACTGACTAGCTTTCTAGTGACTTCTTTTCTGCAGCCTTTGCTTTTCTCAAAGAAAATGTTCCAATGGATTATGGAGAACGATCCTGGCCTTTCCCCACTCTATCCATTCCTCCTCCTCAGAATATTTCTACCAGGTCTGTGCTTTACTAGCAGAGATCTGCAGAATCTTTCTTGCCCAGCGAATTCTTACTGCTCCCACCAAAACAGAAGTAAAAACAAGTTCCAATATATTTCCTTTTGTCAAGACCCAGCTCTCACGTTAGGCCTTAGCCTCAGATATGTTTGTTTTTTATTTAAAAAATAAAAACACTATTTAATTTTACATGCTGGCCTATATGGCTTTGAGCCTTCCTTCTAGTCTTTTGATTGCTTTATGGTGGTATTTAAAAGTGAATATCATGAGAAAAAGGAGGAGGTAAAGAGAGAATTTGCCCACACCTCTTTTTTAAAGTTTAAAAATGGAAGAGACCTATGATGTTACAGGGGGTGTGGCAGGGGCGGGGCTGTAGAGTCTGGGCCTGCCTGCTACAGACTTGGCTCTGTTTCCTGCCCTGGGTGGTGGATCCAGGACTCTAATCCTTTAGTGGAAACTCAACTCCTTGCCATAGATTTTCAGCCAAATTTTGGGCTGGCCAAGAGACCCAGATCATGCACACATCACTTGTTTTGTCTATTTGCCTTTATGGGCATTATCTTTAGGAAATTGGAAATTTATTTTAGTCAACCCCTTGTAAGTCCCTATATTCAATCCCTCTTGTGTTAAAAACCAGGAAAACACACTCCTTCCTGTTTTGAAAAATAAATAAATAAATAAATAAATAAATAAATAAATAAGCCCTAATACCGATCTTCCTTTCACCCTCTTATGTTTCCAAGCACATTACACCCAGATTTTACCCCATCTCAGACACACTAAGTCACACTGAGCTGAAAGATTTTCCAGGGATAATCAACAGGGTATATATTCTGTGGCTGCCCTGAAATCCTGGTAGGAGTGAAGGTCACGCTTCATTATTGAGAGGGTGCCCAGCCCTCATAAGCTCCCAGTCCTTTCTTTTTGGAAGATTTCTTTGAATGTTGACTGCATTTTCGTGATGGCTCATTTCCCACCCTGACGTTTGGTCTGCAATGCAGCTTACACTGGATTCTTTCTATTTTTATTCCTATCATTAAATGGTAGTGCTGTAAATTCTACAATTAATGTCAAATAAACTGCTTTAATTCATTGATCATGACTCAGTTTGCTTTCTTTTTCTTTTCTTTTTTTTTTACAGTGTGTGTGTGCATACATGTGCATATGTGTTTCTTCTAGCATGTGAGTTCTAGAGATCAAACTCAGGTTATCAGACTTGGCCACAAGTAACTCTAGCAGCTGAGCCATCTCTTGGGCCCTTCTTTCTATTTTGACAGAAAGAACTAGGTATATCATTCCTCCTATTGTGGTTTCATAAGTAACAGCAAGGTTGTTCTGCTTGGTTCCTTGCAGGACAAACATCAAGTTCTATGACCAACTAACCTGTCATTCTCGTTATCCATAAAAGAACACTTAGGGATGCCTATCAGTTTTCTTATTTTTCATTCATTAAAACTTGGGAGATAACCTGCTCTATCTGGTCTTGCCCTTGTAAAATGGCATCATGATGTGGAAACCTAGAAAGAGGATGCATTGTCACCTATGAAAGAATCAAAACACAGAGACAAACAAATATAGATCTGGGAGGCCTCACAGGAAACCCAGTTTCCGCCAAAATACATAGCTTGTATTCCTAGTGGTTGCCAGTTCGAGTTGGCCCCAGCTGAGTGGTTCTTTGATCTGACTGTGCTCACTCATTCACAGTATCTGCAGTTGGTTCTCTGTTTGACTGAGGTTCCCTAGACCAGGATGGGCCTGCGTCTGGATGACTCTAATATTTCATCTCCCAGATAGCAGGCCTTAGCTGAATTCCAGGATTCAATGGAGGCACCAAAAATTCCTTGAGGCCCAAATGTAAAGCTGGTAAGGTCACTTTGGCTGTAGCCTATTGACAGAAAAAAAAAAATCAAAGTCCAGCCTAGATTCATAAGGGAGAAATGAGACAACCTCACTCCTCGGTGGGCAAGCTGCAAAATCACACTACCGAGAGAAGAGTTAGAGTGTGACCATGTTTGAAATCTATCACATTCAACATTATCTTAAAATATCTCCCATGGATTCAAATGCTCAGCTAAATTTTCAAAACACAGCAAAATCTTATATTTCTGGGGAAGGTTTTTTTTTTCCAGTTTGGTTGGCTGATTGTTTTTTTCCCTTGTCTGTTTGGTTTTGTTTAGTTTTTTTATATATATATACATACCAACCCTTATCTTTATCTGTCGATTCCCCCAGAGCCATTGTCATGATCGCCCGCAGAACTCACTTTATGAAGAAGTGACTTACAGCTGTAATCAGACTTACAAAGCAGCTATCACCTAGTGCAGGCTGATCCAAGTTAAAATAAAGAAGCCTCCCAAACACCAGGGTAAATCAGGCACTGTTCGACAGGGAGAAGCATCTTAGAGAACACATAACCCTCCTGGCTTGGGTCAAGACTGGTCAAGCCAGATGACCACTGAACCTCTCCCACAATGGCCGCCCTTTGTCTCCATAACCATTGTTGCTCAGAAAAGGAAGCTGTGATGGCTGCTGGCATACATCAAGTCTGAGGATCCCAGGTGTCTAGCAGGACCCCCTTTGTTTTTATAAAATTAACTAACTAACTAATTCATTCATTCATTCATTCATTCATTCTGGACTCTGAGAAGTTATGCGCCATGTCTTAGATAACACAGTAATGGAGTAAAGACTTACAGAAATTCTCAATGTCTCAGCCTTTTGAATGCTAGGATAGCAGAGGCCCACCATGACACCTAGCTAAACAATTAGCTTTGACAATAGGAATGTGACTAGTAGAAGAATTTTTAAATGTGTCTGCTGTTCTTATAAAGACCATTCACACAAACTCCCATGAACTGGCTGCTTCAGTTTAGTCATAACCAATCCATATCTTTTGGCAACTAACTGTGGCTGCTCAGAAGTTCTGAGTTGCTAGATGTGTTGGTGCAACCTATAATCTAGCACTCAGGAGAC
>JADRCD010223798.1:0-37294 GCA_019843815.1 Montemys delectorum | reverse complement strand
ACAAAAACAAAACAAAACAAAAAAACCACCAAAAAACAAAAACAAAAACAAACAAACAAAAAAAACAAAAACAAAAACAAAAACCACAAAACAAAACAAAACTATTTTCTTATTTTCTCAAAACTCAAGAACATAACCAACTTCTCATTATATCCATAGATTAGTCCATCTCTTAACTCTCTGCTTCCTTTTGTACTAGCTGGTGATTAAGACAGAGGAGACCCACAACTGGTACAGGTGCAGTGAATAAGAGGTTGTAGAATGCTTAGCTTTAAGTGGGATATCTGTATCACACTCTCTCCTCTCCAAGCTCAAAGATCATTGCATAAAAGGGGATGGGAAGCGTGTAAGAGTGAAATAAATATAACCGAAATACATTGTACAAAATCCTCAAAGACCATTTCCCTTTTGACTTTTCTTTAGCCTACTGTTCCATTGGTTGTTAAGATATGTGTTGCGTAATTCATGCATATTTCAGATTTTATCCAATATGCTTCCTCTTGTTTTATATTTATCCATTTGCATGTGTATGTGTTTATGTGTGTGTTTTATATAAACATGGATGTGTGTTCATCAGTGTAGTGTGTGTGTGTGTGTGTGTGTGTGTGTGTGTGTGTGTGTGTGTGTAATCTAGAGGCTGGGCGTCAGCTTTTAGGGTCTTTCTATTCCCACCTTATTTTTTGTGATGAGCTTTCTCACTGAATCTAGTCACCAATTAGAGAAGCCACAAAGTGTTCCTAGCTTGAGACCTGTTGCTTTTATGGTTGTTAGGCTCCCTCTATGACCATATAGTCCCCATGTAGGGTCTTTACTGCCTCACCTGCATTGCCATATCTGGTGTGAAGATTTCATGCAGTCCTCTTCACTTGCTATCTTGCCATGACAGTTTTTGAAAACAGCTAGTAATAGACTCTACCACAGAAGAAAAAAATACATTTTAGCTTTTTTCACCATTTCTGGGATACCCAATGACATTCCTTGTCTGACTACCAGAACCCAGCTTGCGAATCTGTAGATTTCTGCTTCAAGCCTAAATGTTCATAAAGACAAATTGATTGAATTTGCCAATAATCAATTAAATATTGTGAACTAGAGTCTTTGCTTTTATCAGAAAGAAGGGAAATAATCTTAAATGGTGACAATGATTTCTTTTCTTTTTTCTTTTTCGGCCTTGACAATAATCTGTAGCTAATTTCTCAATCAGATGACTCTGCTACATAGGATTTTGAGTGAATAACTCTTCCAGTGAAGATTCAGTTTGTAGGTATTTGCTTAGATGTGATAAATGAGAGATTACAGGGTATATAAAGCTAGAAATTAGTGAAGAACTACTGCTTTAGCCTACAAAATCCCATTGGAAAGAGAGAGAGTGTGTAGGGTACAAAGAGTAACAAAAAATTGGGTTTACAGTTCACCACATGATGTTAATTACATATAAAGAAACATCAAGTATTAATTACTTGTCCATTTCCCTTGCAAGGGGTATCTTGAGTTATACCACACACATTGGATCTTTCGATGAGGGAGTTGGGCAGTTATAAGATTAGTGAGGAAAATAAGCTCAGCATAAATTATAGTAAGACAAAAATTGTAGGGAAAGTTCTTTTAGAAACTACCCTAAGCAGGATAATGGTGACGTTAACAGGAAGACGTGTACTTGGCTTATAACCCAGCCCTGGTAACTGCTTCTTATATATAGTGCTTTTTTGTGATGTGATATAAATGTGATTTTATTTCCCAATGTATAAAGTCACTTTACTTGTTTATTCCTTGTACAATACTATATTAGATATTGTGGAGAATGAAGAAGTGGAAAACAGATGCGTGTGGTCACTAGGAGCTACAGTAATAATAGATTCGTACATGTAAGTAATGTAAGGTAGATTGTTAAGTAGCATACTAGAGGTCCTATAATTAATAAAAGGCTTGGTAATGTATAAAGAAAAGTTGTGGTTTGAATAAAGACAGTGTATGTGTATATAATTTAAGTAGTATGTTGTGGTTCAAACAGGGCAGGGTGGGACAGTGGCATGACAATTGCATTGACTTGGTTGGTCAGTTAGTACAATGATAACTCACTTTCCAAGCTGAGTTTAAGCATTGAGTACTAGAGGAGATTCTCACACTTGCAGTGACAACAGGTGCTAGTGCACTGAATCCCACATGTCTCTTGCTAAGAATAGATTGCTTTTGCTGGGAGGAACTTTTAGGAATAGGTTTGAAACCAAGTATCCAAAGCAGAGACAAGAGACTGATATTAAAAAACAATAGGTGATATTATCAGAGCATGTTTCCATAACTCCAATTTTTGACTCATTTCTTTTTTTGGCAAAAGCCCAGTTTCCTAAGGAATTGGTATTCATGACACACACACACACACACACACACACACACACACATGCGCACACATACACACACACATGCTCATATGTGTGCATACACAATACACACACATGTGCACGCACACACAGAGATTAGGCAGAAAGGGGAAGAATGATGGTATATATGAGAATGGGGAGGGGAAAGAGGCACACCGAGGCAGGCAGGGAGACTGAAGAGTGAGTGACCTGACTATTTATTCTAGGTGACTGGAGTGATTGAAGACTATGTGTAAGGGCATCCAAAGCCACACACAGAGTACAGAGGCACCAGCAATGACAGGAACATGTAGAGGAAAGGACAGAATCTCAGTGGACCCAGTGCTCGGGATTTCCCAGGAAATAGACTGGGAAGAATGGAGTACATCTGAGAAGTGTTCTCTGGAAGCTTCCAAAATATAGGAGAAGGTAGGTGCCTAGGTCAGATTCAGCTTCATTGCATGTGTATTGGGCTTAGAAGTTTTGATATTTCTGTATTATTTACAACCAAAAAAAGGGTATTTACATCATCCTTATTGTATATCTATTCAGTTTACAACATTCCCAAAGATAAAGATATAAATTCCAGATTTCCTTTTCCTGATTACTTCCTGATATGTATCTAGTAAGTACAGGATCTCATGTTCTGTTCTTGCCTCGCCAAGTTTCAGGAGACCTCTGGAGCAATGACGCCATTTCCTTAGTGATTGTAAGATGTGAAAAGAAAGCAGAAATCAATGAGAAATAGAGACCTGGCTCGCAAGCTATTTCTGCAAACTAGATTTAGGACAGATGCTCTGCCTGATGAGCTGCTAGTTAAATTTTGTCACTTTTACTGTTTTCTGTGCTGATAATCAAGCTATAAATGCCACAATCAATTGCTCGGGTCTTATTTAAATGGCCATAAAAAGTGAAGAAAGTTTCCCACAAGATCTAGGAAAGGCTAGCGATCAATTCTGTACAAGTGTTTATTATTCCCAACTTCTGTTTTTAGCCTCCGTTTCTCCTACTGGGTTTAAGAATCAATGATGCTACCTTTTATGTCACTATAACTATTCTTGAGTCTGGAGATGAAATGAAAACTATTTTTATTTAGATCTGTTATAATACATAACTATGGATCTCCTCACTGCATTTGATGTTTCCTGTTGCTTTAGTTTACGTGAACAACAAGAATACCCTTTATCTCAAAGATATGGAATTTCCTGTGCAGAAAGTCAAGTCTCTACCTGTGTAGGAATAAAACAATGGTGATGAGACATGTACTTGGTCTGAGAAGCAACTGGGACCCCTGTTTTGTTTTTCTAAGATGTCCTTCAAGTTTAGCTGTGGTGGCACATGCTTGTGGTCATGGTACTTGGTAGTAGAAACAGGAAGACCATGAGGTTCCAGGTCAACCTGCTCTATATAGTGAGTTACAGACTAATCTTGTCTGTTTAATGAGTTTCATGCTTACTTTTTCTATATATCAAGTTCTAGTCCAGTCAGAGCTGCATACTGAGAGCATGTCTTTTTGCATTAGTAGAAGATTGACAGGTATCAATCCTTCACTTGTGAGCCTGAAAAGAGACTCTTCTTGTAGAAAGAAAATCTTCATAATCCATTGAGGGATCAACATTTAATTAGAGGTAAGTTTTTATGTGAAAGCCATTGGGGAGCTTCCATGAGCAAAACATAGATTGCAAATTTGAAAATGAAGAGAAGTGTATTTGCAAAGCACATATAAATGGTCTCAGTGAGAGTTCTTGCATGTACCAGTTATTCCCCACTCACTCTCAACTCTTCAGGTAAGAACAGATAAATGAGGGAAGAGCTTAATACTAGGCAACCAGTTTGGGAAACACTGAGCATATACTTTTAAATAGAAACCACTGAGTTAAAGTTATGATCACTAGGATGTAAGGACAAGACTATGCTGGTGAAAAGCATGAGTACAGTAAGTTGTGCTGACACAGGTTTATAATCCTTGTACTTGTGGAGCTGAGGTGGGATGATGGTGAGTTCAAGATCAACCAGAAATACATTATTGAGTTTGAGGTTGGCTTAAGCAACATCCTGAGATACTGTATCAAAAACTTATACTTTGCATACAATATTAGTTTCAATATTTATTAGTTATATGTATACTCCCTAAAGTTACTTTCTATCTCTGCAATAGAGATCACAATATTACCCTTAAAGACTGCCTTAACATGTTCTCTCTCTCCCCCTCTCTCTCTCTCCCTTCCCCTTCTCTCTCTGTGTATGTGTGTGTGTTTATCTATTTGTCTCCCTATTTCTGTCTCTCTGTATTTCTCTGTTTTTGTTTCTCTCAGGCAAACACACACACACTTACACATACACACACACACACACACACACACACACAGAGAGAGAGAGAGAGAGAGAGAGAGAGAGAGAGAGAGAGAGAGAGAGAGTTTTTCTCTGTTTCCTGCGCATAGGCATTGCCTAGAATAAATCAACTATGAAAATATTGGCAATCTCTTTTATTGTAATTGTTTTTCATATAAATGTTTTCACAACAACAATGATCATCACTGAGCATTAATAGTAATAAGAATAGTAACAGCAAATTCTAGCTTAAAGGCAAAGTAGCAGAGAGAAACAGGGGCTTATCTTTTTTGTATTTTACCTCATGTAACCCTCCTTGTACAATGTGTTGTATTATTTAGATTATAACTGAAATGGAGAAAATGAATGCTCATTTATAATTCATCTGTATACTTGAAATAAAACTTAAGTAAAAAACATTTATCTGTAATTATCAAATAAAAGATTGTTCCCTGTTCCAGGAATTTTGCAACTAAGTGAGCACAAAAAAGCAAATATCTCTTTATAGTTGATGTTGTACTACTCCTAGGATGATTCCGGAAGGAGTTGTCACAGTGGCTTTCCTGCAATAAACATGACACAGCTATATAAATCTGTTCCAATTATTTTGAGTTGATGGCAAGAAGAAAACTAGTAATGGGAGAATGTGGTATCTAGGCAGGCAATTTGCTTCATTTTCCTCACTCATTCACATTCTTATTGCTCTTTATAAAGCCCGTTGAGTTTACCATTCAGCACACGGAGGGGGAGAAAGCTCCCTCACATGGTGAGAGAATAGAGGAGTAATATTGTCTAAATGTGTTGGCTCCACCAAAACTCATGTTGAAATTTTATTACCAGAGTAAAGTATTATGGGCTGATCTTTGGGAGGTAATCAGATCATGAGGGTCCACCTTCATGATTGCCATTAGTTGGTATTTTAGAAAGTCTTGTAGGAGAGCTAATTCCATCTGCCGATCACTTTTTATCATTGTGAGGTAAAGTGTTTCTCCACTCTGGAGAAAGTGACATTCAAAGTGCCATCTTGAAAGCTGAGAGTAGACTTCCACTAGAGCACTACACCTGGAAGCATCTGGACCTTGTACTTTCTTTCTTTCTTTAAAAAAAAAACAACAAAACAAACAAACAAAAAACCCCCTACTATTCTAAGTTACTTAGCTTCTGATAGTCCAGCCACACAGCACAGATGGGTAGAGATGTGGCAGAAGGGTCTGAGTATCTGAAGAGTCAGGAAGAAGTCACTGTACCTTTAAGGGTTAGGGTGAAGGTAACTTAAAATGACAGTCAACTTAAAGAAAAATTTCAAGAGACACTGGATACAAGAGACAGTTAAAGCATTACTATAGGTAGAATAAATTTCATAACTGAGATATCTATTATCAACAAACCTATTATTACTCTATGAAACAAGGAATATCTGGATTGCTTTTATGCCAAAGTATTTTCAATTTTAATGTGAGTATTCAGACTTTCAGACCACCACAATTCAAATACATCTTGCTGCTGGCTCAGCTTTTTTGGTGTCTGTTTTAGAACTTCTAGGTCCTGAATCTTAGGGCAAAGGAACCCAAATGACTTGCATTAAGTTTAATGTATAAATCACCACTCACTGGTGTGATGACAGGTGATTAAATCATGTCAAAAGGAAGACTACAATCTTGGTGTTAATTTTAGATGCAAAGACTTTCAACAGATTAGAAGAGATAAAACTAACACCACTTACCAGCACTTGTTCTTCCAATGGAACATGGCAGCCTGAGGTTTTATAGTCTTTCTTCACTGAAGTGAGACACAAACCTTGTTTTTCACGAGGTTGGTATGATTTGTGAACTCACAAAATTTTAGTGTTAAAAAGACAGTGGTTATAAACATTTCATATCTCTTCATACAAGGCCTTGTCAGGCATTTATCTAAATCCTATATTCAACACTCGAATCTGATACTGAATTATATAATTCAGATGACTACATAATTTATAGAAATTAGAGGCTATTAAAGTATCTTTATTTGCTATAGCTCTCATTGTTTAAATGACAAGGAATAAGCTTTCAGATTCCATTTGGATAAACACAATAATTTGTCTAATTGTAGTTATATTTAGTTAAACAAAGGTATCTGATTATAAATGTATTAAATATTTAAAATAATTTTACAGTGGACATTATGGGTTTCTAATGGTCAAAGAATTAAATATTAATTTACTAATCTGTCTGGATGGAATTGTTTTTAACAGCAGAAACCCTTTCCAGTTTTTAAAAATAAAAGACAATATGATCAGATAATTTGCTTAACATTTTAAGGACAGCCATTGTTTGAACCAAGAAATAACCTCCTCTTAAGACTTTTTACATGTGACAACCCAACTACTACTGTTCTATGGTTCCAAGCAAAATAATCGTGCTTTATAAAATCTCACATAGTTATATTTTTTTTTATTAAACAATAGACTGTCACCTCCTCTCAGGCTCCAGATCAGAGCCTCTCTCAACCCTTAACAGTCATGGTTCTTTTTGTAATAGATGGTGATTAACACAGAGAATAGCATAGAGAGTAAGTGACAGTGGGAGGTTCAGTTCTAAATAGGACACATATGTTTCATGTTTCTCCCCATCAAAGCTCAAGTATCATTATGAAAGAGGGGATGGATGGATCGTAAAAGCCCATGGAAATGGGTGATTGCTATAAAGTTGCTGCAGCATTTTCCAGAAAGGAAAGCTTCACTGCTCACATGAACTCATAGCAGCTGGGACAGCATGCATAACACCTGGGAGAGATCAGGCAAGACAAAATCCCAGAATGGATGGAAGAGGGCTCATGAAATTCCACCCCTAGCTGAAATGCTAGTGGCAATTGATGGCTGTCTCGGGAAGGAAAATCAATGTTTCTCAGACATGGGGCCCCTGAGAGGTTACCCATGCTTCAGTAGATGCTACTGTGCATCTCCTGTGGGCATGCACATCAGACATCACTTAGTGGATGGAGTAGTATTAAAAAGAAGACCACTTAAAATAGGAATTAAAAATGGGGACTAGGGAGATCTCTCATGCTCATGGATTGGTAGGATTGACGTAGTAAGAATGGCATAATGCAATCTACAGATTCAATGCAATTTCCATCAAATTTACAACACAATGCTTGAAAGAAGAATTCTCAACTTCATATGGAAGAACAAAAAATTCAGGATAGCTAAAATGATCCTGAACAATAAAAGAACTTCCAGAGGTATAACCTTCCCTGACCTCCAACTGTAGTACAGAGGAATAGTAATAAAACTTTCATGGTTTCTACATAGGAACAGACAGGTTGATCAATGGAATCATATTGAAGATCCTGCAATAAACCCCCACACTATGGACACTTGATTTTTGACCATGAAGCCAAAATAATACAATGGAAAAAAAGAAAAGATCTTCAACAAAAGGTGCTGGTCTAACCAGATGTCTGCATGCAGAAGAATGTAAATAGGTCCATATCTATCACCTTGCACAAAAATAAAGTTCAAGTAGATTAAAGACCTCAATATAAAACCAGATACACTTTCTGCTGTAATAGAAGAGAAATAAAGGTATCACTATTTGTAGATGATATGATAGTATACATAAACGACTCCAAAAATTCTACCAGAGAACTTCTTCAGCTGATAAACAACTTCGGTAAAGTGACCAGATATAAAATTAACTCAAATAAATCTGTAGCCTTCCTTTATAAAAGGATAAACAGGCTGAGAAAGAAATTAGGGAAACAACTCCTTTCACAATAGCCACAAATAATATAAAATATCTTGGAGTAATTTCAAACCAAACAAGTGAAAGTCCTGTACGACAATAACTTCAAGTCTCTCAAGAAAGAAATCAAAGATCTCATAAAATGGAGAGAACTCTCATGCTCATGGATTGGCAGAATTAACATAGTAAAAATGGCCATCCTACCAAAGGCAATCTATAGATTCAATACAATTCCCATCAAAATCCCAACACAATTCTTTAAAGACATGGAAAGAACAATTTTCAAATTCATCTGGAAAGACAAAAAACCCAGAATAGCAAAACCAATTCTTAACAATAAAGGAACAGCTGGGGGAATCACCATCCCTGACCTAAAGCATTACTACAGAGCAATAATGATAAAAACTGCATAGATAGAGACAGACATGTTGATCAATGGAATAGAATTGAAGACCCAGAAATAAATCCACGCACTTATAGTCACTTGATCTCTGACAAAGATGCCAAAAATATACAATGGAAAAAAGAAAGCATCTTCAAGAAGTGACTGGTCTAATTGGCTGTCTGTATGTAGAAGAATGAAAAGAGACCCATATTTGTTACCTTGTACAAAGCTCAAGTCCAAGCGGATCAAGGAACTCAATATAAAGCCAGATGCACTGAATCTAGTAGAAGAGAGAGGGGGAAAAAGCCTTGAACTCATTGGCACAGGGGGAAATTTCCTGAATAGAACTCCAATAGCTCATGCTCTAAGGTCAAGAATTGATAAATGGGACCTCATGAAACTGAAAAACTTCTCTGTAAGGCAAAGGACATAGTTAATAAGACAAATCGATACCCTACAGATTGGGAAAAAATCTTCACTAACCTCACATCTGCTAGAGGATTAACATCCAAAATATATAAAGAACCCAAGAAGTTAATCACCAAAAAAACCAAATAACCCAACCAAAAAATGGGTTAAAACTAAGCCAAGAATTTATAACTGAAGAATCTCGAATGGCTGAGAAGTACTAAAAGAAATGTTCAAAGTCCTTAGTGATCAGAGAAATGCAAATCAAAAAGATCCTGAGATTCCACCTTATACCAATCAGAATGGCTAGGTTCAAAACCTCAGGTGACAACACATGTTGGAGAGGATGTAGAGAAAGAGGAGCACTTGTCCATTGCTGGTGGGATTGCATACAGGTACAACCACTCTCTAATCAGTCTGGGGATTCCCCAGAAAATTTGACATAGTACTACCTGAGGACCCAGCAGTACCACTCCTGGGTACATACCCAGAAGATGCTCCAAAATCTAGTAAGGACACATGGACTGCTATGTTCATAGCAACCATATTTAAATAGCCCAATGCTGGAGACAACCCAGATGTCTCACGATAGAAGAATGGATACAGAAACTGCTTCATTTACACAATGGAATACTACTCAGCTATTAAGAAGGAAGACATCTTGAGTTTTGTAGGCAAATGGTTGGAGCTAGAAAATCTCATCCTGAGTGAGGTAACTCAGACACAAAAGGAAGTGAATTGTATGAACTCAATAATAAGTGGATATTAGAAAAAAATGTACAGAATACCCAAGATACAGTATACAGAACTCAAAAAGGTCAACAAGCTGAAGTGTCCAAGTGAGAACACCTCAGTACCACTTGTGAGAGAGAAGATAACAATAATAACTGGGGAAGGAGGAAGGGAGGGACCTGAGAGGGAAAATGGAAGGGGGGCAGTGGGGGAGAGAAGGGAATCTGACCTGGGATTGGGTGAGGGAAAAGGACAGAAGCCCTGAGGGCCAGCAGAAAAAATGGAAAGAGGCAACCTCAGGAAATAGGAGGTTTGGGGCGGGGGGGTGGGGGGAACCTCCAGAATGCACCAGAGACCTGGGAGGTGAGAGACTCTCAGGAATCAAATGGAGGGACCTTAGAAGAAATACCAGACAGTAGGGAGAGGGAACTTATAGAGCCCACTTCCAGCAGGAAGACAGGGCATCAAGTGAGGGATGGGGTGGCATCCCACAGTCACATATCTGACCCATAATTGTTCCTGTCTGAAAGAATTACAGGGATGGAAATGGAGAGGAGCCTGAGGAAAAGAAGGTCCAGCGACAGGCCCAAGTGGGATCCAGCTTAAGGGTAGGCCCCAGGGCCTCACACAGTTACTGAAGCTTTGGAGCACTCACAGAAAATGACCTATCATGACTGCCCTCTGAAATACCCAACAAGCAGCTGAAAGAGTCAAAAGCAGATATTTGCACCCAGCCAATGGACAGAAGCTGCTGGCCCTTGTGGTTGAATTATGAAAGGCTGAAAGAAACTGAGAAGGGCGATCCTGTAGGAGGACCAGCAGTCTCAATTGATCTGGACTCCCGAGATCTCTCAAACACTGGACCACGAAACAGACAGCATACACCAGCTGATATGAGGCCCCCAACACACATACAGTAGAGGACATCTGAGTCTGTGTTCATTCAGAGATGATGCACCTAACCCTCAAGAGACTGGAGGTCCTAGGGAGTTTAGAGGTCAGGTGGGGTGGGGGGTAGGGGCATATCCGTGGAGACAGGGTATTTGAGGAGGTGGTGTGGGATGTGTACCACTCAGAGGGTGGATGGGAGGGAATGAAATATGGAGTGTAAAAAAATTAATTAATTTATAAAATAAAAATAAAAATTAAAAAAAAAAAAAAGAAGAGAAAGTGGGGAATAGTCTTGAGCTCATTGGTACAGGAGACAACTTCCTGAATAGAACGCTAATGGCTCACACTCTAAGATCAACAATTGATAGATGGGACCTCATGAAACTTCAGTGCTTCTGTAAGGCAAAGGACATTGTCATTAGGACAAAACTACAACCTACAGATTGGGAAAGGATCTTTACCAACCCTACATCTGATAGAGTGTTAATATGAAAGATATATATTGAATTCAAGAAATGAGACACCAACAACCCAAATAACTGAATAAAAATGGGGTAAGAGCTAAACAAAAAATTCTTACCAGAGGAATCTTGAATGTCTGAGAAGCATTTAAAAAAGTTTTTGTTTTTTTATTTTATTTTATTATTTTTTCTTTTTTTTTGAGGGGAACCTGAGAAAGGAGATATTGTAAATAAAGAAAACATCTAATAAAAAAATGAAAAAAGAAAAGAAGTGTTCAGTTTTGGTTCAGAAGGTGCCTTGAGGTGCTGAGAAGAAGGTATATCCTTTTGTTTTAGAATGAAATGTCCTATAGATATCTGCTAAATCAAGTTTGTTCATAACTTCTATTAGTTTGAGACCAATTGAGAATGAAAAAAAAAACCATTAGAGAGTGGTGGGGTACAGAGCAGTGGAGGAGTATTATTTTTGCCGTCACTTTGATATTCAGGTAAAGAATGCATATGGCTCTAACTGAATCCATTGATAGTCATGTATTGATTTCTTTGTTATTCTGAGATTAGGAAATTTTGTGAAAATAAGTTGAAAATATGTTTTATCATCCAGTATGAATCTCATCAATTCCATAGTAAATTTTCAACATAATCAAGAGTTACTTTACATTACATACTCATTATCATATTGAATTTTTTTTTTTTTTTACTTATTCACTTTACATTGTGCCCTCCTCCTGGCTACCACCCTCTCCCACAATCTTTTCCCAGATCCTCCCCTTCTCCTCTGAGCAGGTTGGTGCTCCCTACCCTGCTACATCCAGTCTCTGCGCGGCTAGGTGCTTCCTCTCCTACTGAGGCCAGACACGGTATCCCAGCTAGAACAACATAACCCACACACAGCTTTCGGTATAGCCCCCTGTTTCAGTTGTTTGGGGCCTACATGAAGACCAATCAGCATATCTGCTACATATGTTCGGGAGGCCTAGGTCCAGCCCGTGTATGTTCTTTGGTTGGTGGTTCAGTCTCTGAGAGCCCCAAGGGTCCAGGTTTGTTGATTCTATTGGTCGTCCTGTGGCGTTCCTATCCACTTTGGGGCTGCAATCCTCCCTGCTATTTTACCATAAAAGTCTCCAAGCTCCATCCACTATTTGGCTGTCGGTGTCAAATTTTAAAGTGTGACACTTGCATTCTTTCAATAAGTCAGATGAGAAATCGTATCACTAACAAAACATATTAGGTCACTTGTAAAGTATCTTGAATAAGGATAGCTTCCAGTGTACTTTGAAGTGACTTTCTGCCTTTGGGAATGCCTATTATGGTGTTGCTGTGACTGATAAACACAAGGTTGTCATGTATAAAAATATAAATGTGCTATCTGATGATTCTGGAATCCAGAAGCAACCCAGAAGTCATTGAAACAAATAAGTTATATATAAGGGTGTATTCTTTCAGGAGGCCATGGAAGAGAATTACTTTTCTGCCTTCTCTACTTAATAGAGGCTACTACATTCCTTAACGTGTATCCCTTTTGTCTTGTACACTAGCATTCTTTGTGCAAACCATAGTGGTTACACTGGACCCCCTTGTACAGTCTAGGGTAATCTATTTTTAAGGTCAGTTGGATTGCAATATTAATTGCCTTTGGCATTCGACATAAAGCCTACACTCGTTCAGTGGCTATTGCTGTAGTTGTACTATTTTGTTTATCGTTCTGGGATTCTTAACATATAATTAAATCAAGGGGTATAAAGTCACAGTGCACAGAAGAGATATGACTCACAGATAGCTGATGCTACTCTGTTGTTTTCTTTTTTGGTATAATCTGAAGATATTTTAAGCTTTTAACTTAATTCCCATTATCTGTTTAAGAAAATATACTTAAGAAAAGCATACTTTGGTGACAACTGGATTAACTCTGCTCTTAGATAGATTGTGTGTTCTTTGTTTTATTGATAATCCACATTACTCAGCTGGATCTCTTTGTATAACATCCCATCTCTGAGGTCATCCAATTTTCTATTTTGTCTGTTTTTTTTATTTATATTGCTCACCTGATATTCATCAGCATTTGACATCTATATTATCTTCTGAGTTTATATCTAAGTATATATTTACTTAACAATAACAACAAAAGAAGCAGTGAGCCACATATCGTCTATTTCTCTCTTAATGTAAGCTAGATCCTCTCTTATTTTAGGAACAAGATATTTAGGTTCATTTGTTATGGTAGACAAATTCTTAGAGCATTATTTTGGTGAAGCCCATGTATACATTGTAAAAATAACTATGTATACATTTTCAAAAAAGACTTTTGGGCGAAATACATACAATTTATACAGCAATGAAGGAATGACAAATACTCTCCCTCCCGGCAGTGGTGGCGCACACCTTTAATCCCAGCACTTGGGAGGCAGAGGCAGGAGGATTTCTAAGTTCGAGGCCAGCCTGGTCTACAGAATGAGTTCCAGGACAGCCAGGGCTACACAGAGAAACTCTGTCTCGAAAACCAAACAAACAAACAAACAAAAAAACAAAACAAAAACAAAACAAAACAAAACAAAAACTAAAAAAAAACCCAAAAGACAAATATTCTCCCTAAAGACCAGACACATTTTAAACAAGTACTTAAAGAAAACAAACAAACTATTCAAGGTGATATTAAACAGAAGAAAGATGTGAAGCATTGGTATTGAAGAGAATACAGGTGGAACCATGATAAGTTTGTCTCCATTTACTCACAAATCATGTGTAATTATAGAATTATAGCATTATGATTTAGTTAAAAATATGAAGCAAGGAAGCTACATTGCTAATATTGAACTAGTTGTTTCAGGTACTGTAGAAACTTAACACTATATTCTATATATTCAAGCCAAAATTATATTCATATCTGCTTGTGATCCAACAATGTTATTGTGACTTATACGTAGAAATATTGTAAGATAGGTTTATCAGAACTCAAAAAAATGTTTCTAGGAGTTTTATTTATAATAGTTCCCAACTGGAAGTAACCATATTTTCATCAGTAAAATGAATAAATTATGGAATACTTGTACAATGGAATCATTCCTATTATTATAAAGGAATGAGTTATTGCTTTCAACAATAATGGTTGAATTCATGGTCATAATTATGAATAAAGTTAGACATAAAACAGCACTCACTGATTTCATTTACGTGAAATTTCAGAATGGGTAAACTAACCTACTGTGTGTGAAAGAAGTCTGACTCTTAGGAGAGTTTGCTGAAAATCTCCATGTTTTAATTGGGGTGATACTTATAGTGTATGTTCACATATTGCTATTCACTAACTAGCATGTCTAAGATTCATGTACATATGTTAAAACTTAATTTAAAAACTCTGCCTCACTAACTCCCTTTATACTTTTTAAAACAATTATCTTCTTTAAATTCTAAATTATGTTAACTTTATGGCCCTTTTTTTTTTTTTGTTTCACATATACAATATCCATTCATGTCTACCCTCTGGATTCATCATTAGGGTTACCTATTAATTCAAAACTTTGCATTTCGTTCTGGAGTTATTTTCTGTCAACCTGGAGAAATTCCTTCAGTATATTTTAATACATGTTCTATAATAATGAATTCTTTGTTTTTGTCTAAAAATGAGTTCATTGTTCTTTCTATTTATTGAAGTCTGTTGCTTGTCTCTAGTTTTTTTTTCTTCCAATTCTTAAAGGTGTTATTGTGTTCTGGCATTCACAGTTTCTCTAGAGAAGGTATATGTCACTTTAATTCTTTTTTTGGTCACTTACTGATGTATTTTGATGTGTCTGACTTGATTTTCAGAAGCTTTGTGACAATTTATCCGAGTCTGGTTTTCTTTATGTGTACCTGTCATGGGAATGCCAAATTTCCTGAAGTTGTACAATTTTATCACCTATCATGTCTAGAACATATATAAATAATAATCCTTAAATATTGGTTCTTTCTTATTTTATCTCTTCTACATATGGAATTATAAATCACCCATAAGTATTTATACATTCTGGCTAGAACTGACATATATCTTTGTTACATTTTCTTTTTCTCTCCATATGCTGTTAGTTTCCTTTACCCCCAACAAATTATTTATTATAAACTCAGTCACTAGTGTGATGATACTGAGATCTGGCAGACCATTAACAGGTGTAATAGAAAGATATCAGGTCAATGGAATCTCATCCTCAGACGAGACTAATGTAGTTCTCTCAGGACTGGACTAGTTTCTGCCTATGAGTTACTACAAGAGAATGATCCTGGCCATGTTATGGCTTTTTGCTTTTACTCCAGCCATGTGATCTTTCTAGCATACTCTGGTGTTTTGAGAAGTAACAGCATGTTGTGATGCAGACAAAGTGTCCTTAAAAGTAGCAATCAAATAATCAACCCTGGACACCCAGCCACTAAGTAAGCCTAAATAAATGAATGAGATAAATAAACATAAGCCTCTTTTCTTTATAAAGAGCCCATCCTCACATATTCCTATGGCACTTTGAAATTATAATAGCAGTCTTTTTCCTGAACGCTTTGTATAAGCCCACTTTACACTTGGATATTCTTGCTTTCTGTTGCCACACTAACCATCTCTTTTCAAATATTTGTTCAATTATTATGCCATATAGTTTCATTGTTTGTTTGTTTGTTTTTTTAGTACTGAACTCTCCATTTGTTTCTCTTTTGAAGATTCAAGTTCTCTGGTAACTTACTCTTCCTTTCCAATTCTCTCTGTTGTCATTTAGAATGTTTAATAGGGAAAGTACGTCTAGTGATTTGAAATAGAGACTTTGTTACTTGAAGTCTTGTGGGGTATGCAGCACGCCCTCTATACAAGTGTAAGCCTGGAATCATGCCAGGGAAGTGGAATATGAAAACCTATGGGTTAATTCCCTTTGTAGTACTTCTCCTACGTCAACTGGGGCATAGTTCAAGATACCAAGTGGGTCGGAAACTGTGGCAAATACTGAACCTTATATATTAAACTTTGATTCCTATACTCACATACGTATATACATACATATGATAAAATTCAATGTACAAATTAGACCAGCTAAAATATTAATAATATTAGTAGTAAACGGAACAGTTATAGCAGATATGGTGAACATTTTATGACTGTGGTCTTTTGCTGTGAAAATACCTTACTGAACTGTAATCACCCTTGTACTGGTGACATAAGGTAGTCTGGTGTATAAGAAGAATGATACAGGCACTGTAATGCAGCATACACTATGACTCAATGCTCAGCCAAATGAAACCTATTCAAGATCATGGTGGTTGATCTGATCAATAAGATACTGAAAGTAGAAAATACATCATAAACATTGAGGCAGAGGGATGACTCCTATTCTGGGAGGCACCAGAGTATATCACACTGCTAATAATGACTTGCAATTTGTATTTTGTGAATAATTTTTGGATCTTCCTATTTAATATTTCTAGACTCTATTATATCATGGCCGTATTAGTCAGTGTTTTCTAATAGAACAGAACTGATAGAATGAATGCATATTGAAAGGGGATATATTAAATTGGCTTACACACTATGGCTTGGTTAGTCCTGAAACTGTCCCGCAGTTTCATGAACTTTGGGTTCCCTCAGTCGAAGGAAGAAAATGACCTGAAACACAGAGTTCGAGAACAAAAGGACGCGAAGTCAAGTTGAACCCCAATCAAGACTTCGTACTTTACTTTTGGGGTTCAGCATTTATATAGAAACAGAAATTGGATCTCTAGGTTACAATGATATTTGCATAACATAAACATTGCGGGAGGAGTCGGGGCGAAAGTCCGCGGCTAGGCGTTGTCACAGGCATAGTTGTATCTCAGTGTGAACTTCCCGGGCAGGGCAGCTTCTTTCAGAGATAAGCTGATAGTCTGCAGAAGGTCTTTTGTCTTAATTCCCCAGGTGACCAACTCCGGTGGAACCGCCAAAGTCCAGAAGCTTAACTGGGTTGGGGAGGCAACATAGTCCAACAGTAGCTGTCCTATACTGGAGAGGCTGAGAACCCAGATAAGCTTTTCACTCTATGACTGGATACCTTGGCAGTCTTAGTCTGATTATGAAGATCTGAGATATTCCTGGAGTGGTCAAAGAAGCTAGGTTCTGACTCCAGTGAGAAATGCCAACAGAAGTGTTATCAACAGCAAATGATGAACTCATCTGTAAGATGTGAGCAAGGTGGATGAGTGAAGGGAAAGCAAGCAAGCCAGAAACAAAGCTCTTTCCCTCAGATGTCCCCTCAGTCACTGTGGTACTTCCTCTCAGCCCACAAGGGGTGAAATGATCAGAGCGCTGGTCATGTAGCACAAGGTCATCACTGGATTGAGCTGCCCCTCAAGGTAGACTTCACAACTGACCTTTTTAAACAGAAGGTGAAGACACTGAATTATGTTCACAATGCTTGAGGCGAGTTTCTGGTATGAGCTATGACTTGCATTGAAAATGGATACTGAGGCAATAATTTAACACATTGTAGCTATATTAAATATTAATTGTGGGTAACCGAAATGTATGAACACCTCTTGAGTTTCTTCTTTGACCATTTTTCAGTTACTCATCATTGGATTTTATATCACGTGGTAGTATATCATGTGTTTTGATTGAGTACTAGGCATTAAGAATAAACATCTACTTAGGATGTAGGTGGTGTTTTTCTACCAAAACGAAGGTTTCAGTCTGCTGTATTGAAAGAGCGGAGGCTGAACTCATTAGACAGTGGGAAGGTCTGAGGTTGGTTGTAGTCTTTCGCACTCAAGCTTTCACTGTTTTCCACGCATGCCAAGTGGCCTTTTCCACTTGGGCTTTCCCAGGGGAGGTTGAAGGGGCTCCACTCTTAGCATCAAGGAACTGAGAAGTTTTGCACAGTTTCAGAAACCTTCCCCTCAGAGCTCACATTTCTCAAAATTGTGACATTGTCAATGATTTTGACAATGACTCTTTGTCTCTTTACACTTGAGGATGCTGGAGAAATTTTGTTTCCTGGTATTTACTGCTTAGCCTTAATTTCTTTTTTCTTTGTTCAGGATGTAAAGGGCTTCTATTCTTGAATTACGTCACATGGCAAAGCTTAAGACAATAGCCCTCTGCCTATTCCAGGCCCATATTTATAACCTTTAGCTATTTGCAGGCAAAAGTTCTCAGGGTAACAGTACTTGAAATGGCATAGACATATCCTAAAAATATTGCTAAGTTGAAACACCAGGCTCTAATATGCATGAATAAAATAATTCTACCTATAGAAAGTTTAAGAATAAATGGCATGATGATGATGATGATGATGATGATGATGATGATGATGATGATGATGATTATGGCAGAAATCAGAACAATACTTGCCTTTGAAATGTAGAGAGTGAGTAGATGGGACATGAAAACATGTTATTGGGTGACAGGAATACTATGTATTTTTACTGGTGTGATGCTGGCCTGGGTGTTATGACAGTTAGACTTCATTGTCAGCTTGAATCACCTCAGAGAATAGACCCTCTATTGGATTGGCCTGTGGATATCTCTGGGGGGGGGACTTTAACATGCTAATTGATTTAGGAGGATTAGTTCCCTGTGGCAGTGCCATCCCTGGGCAGGTGGTCCTGGGTTATATAAGAAAGGTAGCTGAACAAGCCAGAGAGAGCAAAGAAGGATGTAGCCTTCCTCTATGGTCTCTGGTTTCAGTTCTGGACTCAGTTTTCTGCTTGAGTTCTTGCTCTCACAGGCCATAATGGTGAACTGTGGTACAGATGTAGAAGCCAAATCAACAAAGTCTTTCCGGCTTTAAGTTGATTTTGGTCAGTGTTTTATCACAGAAACAGAAAGCAAGCTATGACAGGTATACATAGATTTTAAATTTTGTCAGGTTTCTATGAGTGTAACTGTGCCTTTCATTGTAGATAAACTTCATTTTGACTCAATAAATGACATAAAAGTAAATATGTACCTTCATATGGTACATTTGGAGAATATTTAGTAGATTAAAAAATTCACCACTTCAAGAAAAATGTCTGTAAAGACATGTTCAAAGATATTGATAATAAATATGTTGAGAGTAGAGTGTGGAGATTCTTAAATCTCTGGTGACAGCAAGCAACAAAGGTTTCTTGTGAAAGTAAATGCAGATCAGAATAATGCATTGGGGATTTTCATCTTAAAGGATTAGGAAAAGTCATGAACATGCAGCACCTAGATGGATAGGTAATGACTAATGGCTCAGCTGCTCCCATTGCTGCTCTAAGGAACTGGCCTCCATTGTACTTCAGTCAAGGGGTAAAAATTTATATTTTTAAGTAAGTGCCTTTTAGTATGTATTTTCTCCAACAATATAGCACATTAAAAATCCAACAGTAGGGATATGACATTTGTCAACAAGATTAAATCCGACTTCCTTCTGGAATGCAATTACAGAATTTAGATTAAAAACAAGGTAATAATATCTCTGCCAGTGCTCTAGGTGAAAGGAGATACTTCATTTCTAGTTCTCAGTTTAATGCTTATTTTATATTAAAATATTTTACTGAATGGAGTAAAATTACAAATAATGATAGGCAAAGTACCAAAGAGGAAAGGAATAAAAGAAATGAAATTAGTAGGATTATCTCACAGCTCATCTCTATATTAAAAAAAAAGCCCTATTCACTTCTATGAAAAATATTAGAAAATGTAACAACATAATCTAAGATACTTTCAAAATACATAAAGGCTTTAAGGAAGTGAGAAGAAAATGGTAATGAGCAACAACAGATGTTTCTTTCTTGGATGAGTAATTAGAGATAGGAATAGCATCTTGCAAAAAGCAAAGAGGGTTTATCACTAACTCTTAAGGCATTCAGAAGGATATTTCAAACAGATGCATCATTTTTAAGACAAAAAAAAAATGAGAGAGATGCAGGTCGATAAGTTCCACTAGCTTCTGTGTTGGGACTAATGATGCGTACTGATGGTATAAGGAATGTTTCAGTATTTTTTGCTGAACAACATGTCACCATATGTGAAATTTTTATCATAATAATTTATTCCTTTGGGTTAAAGTTCAATTATCTGCCTTTCACTATGTAAATATCCATTTCCTCTGTGAGTAACAACATGCATCCTTTAAAAATATGTTTTCTGTAGAGTCTCAGGAAAACACACCAGAACAATTACTTGTAAAGGAATGGAACTTGGCACATGTTGTTCTAGAGTTAAGAGGTACAATCTGAGTTGATATTAATCAGAGAAATGATATACTGTCTTCATATTCCAAGGGAATCCCGGATATTTAAGGACATGTGCTATAGATTAGGAGAGTGAATGTAGGGAAGGAGAGGAGGGTGGGGAAAATCTATTCAGCTTTACTATATGGGAAAAAAGAACAGTACAGAATATTAGTTGTTTGGCTTCCTCAGCACTACCTGAGACCCATCTCCTCTTATCATTATCATTTAGACTGTGTGTATGTGTGTGTGTGTGTGTGTGTGTGTGTGTGTGTGTTTGTTTGTGTGTGTGTTTCATCATACTGTCTTCTCCTGTATCCTGAGACTTTTCCTTGAACACACTCTCTCTTGTGAATGGATAGAGAAAATGTGATACATTTACACAATGGAGTACTACTCAGCTACTAAAAACAATGACTTCATGAAATTCTCAGGCAAATGGATAGAACTAGAAAATATTCTGAGTAAGGTAACCAAGTCACAAAACAACATATATGGTATGCACTCCCTGATACGTAGATATTGGCCCCAAAGCTCAGACCACATGAAGCTCAAGAAGAAGGAAGACCAAAGTGTGGATGCTTCTTAGAAGGGGGAAAAAATTCTCACAGGAGGAAA
The DNA here is from genome assembly GCA_019843815.1 of Montemys delectorum. Classification (NCBI taxonomy): domain Eukaryota; kingdom Metazoa; phylum Chordata; class Mammalia; order Rodentia; family Muridae; genus Montemys; species Montemys delectorum. The sequence continues at coordinate 16,203 of JADRCD010223798.1, read as the reverse complement.
TACAGAGGCAAAGTATAGAGCAGAGACTGAAGGAAAGGCCATCCAGAGACTGCCCCACCTGGAGATCTATCCCATATATAGTCACCAAACCTAGACACTATTGTGGATGCCAGGAACTGATTGCTGACAGGAGCCTGAAACAGCTGTCTCCTGAGAAGCTTTGCCAGACCCTGACCGATACAGATATGGATGCTTGCAGCCAACCATTGAACTGAGCACTGGGTCCCCAATGGAGGAGTTAGAGAAAGGACTGAAGGAGCTGAAAGGGTTTACAACCCCATAGGAAGAACAACAATATAAACCAACCAGACTCCTCCAGAGTTCCCAGGGACTAAACCACCAACTAAAGAGTACACATGGAGGAATCCATGGCTCCAGTTGCATATATAGCAGAGGATGGCCATGTTGGGCAGGCATCAATGGGAGGAGAGGTCCTTGATCCTGTGAAGACTTGATGCCCCAGTATAGGGGAATGAGAGGGCAGAGAGGTAAGAGTGGGTGGGTGAGTGGGGGAGCACCCTCATAGAAGCAGGGGGAAGGGGTATGGGATAGGGGATTTGCTGAAGGGAAACCGGGAAAGGGGATAACATTTGAAATGTAAATAAAGAAAATATCCAATTAAAGAAAAAAAAAAAGAAAGAAAAACAGCTGAAAGTGTAAAATGTTATGAATGTTAAGGTATTTGGCACTCTCAAGCTTTGAATCTCCAAACGACATTAGGTAGGTCAGTCTTACTAATTAAATTGCACACTTGAAATCTGTAACTATGTTTTCTATTATTCTATTTCTTTGTCATTTTGGGAAATTACATTGATAATTTCCATTTAGTGAAAACAGTTTTAGCTCTGACTGGATTGACATGTTATTAGACATTATGAGCCCTGGCTGGATTGACACGTTATTAGACATTATGAGCCTTTTCCTGTGTTTTCTGATTTACTATCAATGTCAAGGATACCTCATACGTTCGTGCTGTAATTTATGGGTTCCATAATTTTAATTTTTAACTGTAAATCTTGGTTTTTCAGTGATAACAAAGAAATGAAAAGCAGCCCCAAATTTTTCATGATGCTAGAAGTTGAGGAAGAAATAGTTATGTTTTGCTAGGCTTCAAATGGACTTTATTAGACTGTGTTTCCTTTTCCTTTCATCTCTGTGCCAATATGCTCACACAAGTACCATCAGTTGTATGAAAATCAGTTAGATGCTAATGTATTTTCATATTTTAACTTTATCATTACAAATAATTTAATAAACCCAAAGGAATTTAAATTTCTATATTTGAGTTCTATAGTAAATCTTCTAAATCCTGACTTTCTTACTGATCGCCATGTGTGGAGTTTTTGTTATCTTATGTGCTGGAGAAACAATAGGAAGCCCTAAATTGCAGTTATACTCTGGGCAGTGACAAGCACCTGTGTCAGATACTCTGTACTGCTTACTTTTTTTTAATCAGATAGGAAAGTATATGTCATAGAAACAACTTAAGGACAGATGGATTTTTTCTGGTTCGTGGTTCATAGGATCTCAATTATTGTAGGGAAGGTACAGTCCTGGGAGCAGATCATGGCAGCAGCAGAACTATGAGGTAACTATTTATATGATGGTGGCAAGACAAGACATCGAGGACTTTGGCTGGAAGCTTGACCAGGCTGTATTCTAAAACCCATTCCTATAATTTTACTTTTGCCAGCCAGGCCTTACCTAACTCAAAGGCTGTATAACCTTTCCAAAACACTGCTGGCTGAGGACCAAGGATTGAAACACATGAGCCTGTGATAGACACTTCACATTCAAATCTTAAAGTTCCACTATTGGTCCCCAAAGGCTTATTTCTATCCCATAATATGAAATTTATCTAATCTAACCTATATATAAACTTAATATATGTAGATTTTATATAGTTATAAAATTATATCTATATCTGTACCTATAGATACAGATTTATAATTTATAATTTTATAACTATATTAAAAATTTATAATTTATAATTTTATAACTTCTGAAACTCTAAAATTCAAGCCACTCGATAATCAATCAATATCTTAAATGTAAGCTCCTGTCAAATAAAAAAGAGATTTCATTTTCCAACTCAGATTTCATTCTTCTAAAATACAAAGGCTCAGAGTAAATATTTTCACTCCAAAAGAGGAGGGACATGAGCACAACGTAGAAAGACTGGATCAAAAGAAGACCAAAGCTCAGTAGGATAAGCGTCAAACTTATAGTTCCATTTTCTTATTTTTATTTTTTATTAGATGTTTTCTTTATTTACAATATCTCCTTTCCCAGGTTCCCCTCCCCCCCTCATGCCCTAAAACAATCTCCTGTTCCCTCCCCCTTCCCCCTGCTCACCATCCCACCAGCTCCTGCTTACTGGCCCTGGCATTCCCCTACACTGGGGCATAGAACCTTCACAGGGCTAAGGTCCTTTCCTCCCATTGATGACTGACTTGGCCATCCTTTGCTATACACATGCTGCTGGAGCCATGAGTCCCCCGTGTGTACTCTTTGGTTGGTAGTTTAGTCCCTGGGAGCTCTGAGGGTACTAGTTAGTTCATGTTGTTGTTCGTCCTAAGGGTCTGCAAACCCTTCAGCTCCTTGGGTCCTTTCTCTAGCTCCTTCATTGGGTACCCTGTACTCAGTCCAATGAATGGCTGTGAGCCTCTATTTCTGTATTCAGTCAGGCACTGTCAGAGCCTCTCAGGAGACAGCTATATCAGGCTCCTGTCATCCAGCACTTGTTGGCATCCACAATAGTGTCTAGATGTGATGACTGAATATGGGAAGGATTCCCAGGTGGAACAGTCTCTGAATTGTCCTTCCTTCAGTCTCTGCTCCATAGTTAGTCTCTACAACTCCTTCCATGGGTATTTTGTTCCCCCTTTTAAGAAGGAATGAAGTATCTACACTTTGGTCTTCCTTCTTCTTGAGTTTCTTGTGGTTTGTGGTTTGTACTTTGTGTATTCCAATCTTCTGGGCTAATATCCACTTATCAGAGTATAGCTCCATTTTCAATACCTGGGCTTGTGAGAGCATGCTTGGTATGGCAGTGTTCTTGAATGGCTCCAGTTCTACAGTTTATCAGCCTGTATAACAACTGAGATTTCCCTTGTGCCAATTACACTCAGTGCCTATGGATTTCCCTGGCATATGTTCTTGGGATCTATATCATAGCGTTGACTTCACAGCTTCATACAGTGGCTGTTTAGGGAATTCTTGTTACAAACCACGTCCTATAAGACATTTTTTTTTCTGGCTCCACTGGCTTTTTAGAAGCTAGGAGCTCCATGTCTCACTCATTTTTGCAACTTGAATGTCTGAATAATCACCACTGTGAGATGCCTTTGACAAGTTTGCTGCCATTTTGAAATGTAACCTGACCTTTCACCATAGCTGTTGTATGGTTCCATGTGTCTGTGTAGTTGAACTAGGGAAAAACCTTTTCCTAGGAGGTTCTATTGAAATAAGACAACAGAAGCTTTTCATGGGTGTGGTCTTGTCCTCAAGGGATAATGTCTAATTTTCAAGTTCAGGATGTAAAGATGCTCTTTAATTGTGGTAAATCTCATTAACCATTAGTGCCTTTGTGTCTGAAGCAGCTTGTCTGCAACTTTAAATTCACCCATTATGCTTTTCTCATTAAACTATCCAATTTATACCATCTTTATGCTTTAGAAAATCCCAGGAATTTTCATGTTAGCCTGACAGTATACAATGGGAAATAACCATACAATATCCTGAATGCTATGATTGCCCTCAAATTCCCTCTGCCAACCAAATCAGTTCATTACTTTTGAGTTCAGCCTCACATAAAATCAGAAGAGTAAAATCTTACCACATGATTTGCCAGAATTTATCATTAATTCTTTCTAGCCCAATTCTCAATTGAATATTGGAACCTCCTTAGTCAGGACTTCAATATCCACACTTCTGTCATCATTTAGCATTCTTCATTTCTCCTAGAATGGTGTATTAAGGTCTTCTTATAGCATTCCAGAATTTCTTTAGCTCACATCTCCAATGTTTTCCCAATCCCTTCCACAAAGAGTTCATGGACCACATGGTTAGATTTGGTATTGTGATGACCTTATTTCTCACTACCTATTTTCTATATGAGTTTTCACTTCACTGGGACAGACTACCTCATAGAAACATCTTAGGGGTGCAAGGGCATATTCTTCAATGATTCATTGGTCAGAGGTTGCAACATGTCCTAGTGGGGAAAGCATGATGGTAGAGGGATTGTGTCAGGTTATAGTGCAATAGTACTCACGAATCCAAAAGCTCATCTGGATGCAGGTCTGTGCTATGGCCCAAGGCCTTCCCCCTTTCCCACAATTGGATTATTTTCAGCATTCAGGCCTCCCTCTTAAAACTTGTATTACCTCCCCCCTTCCAAAAAAACCCCGCAGCATTAACAGTAAAGAACCCCAACACATGAGTTTGTTAGGGAAAGTACATATTCAAACAATTATACTCTTCTTGTGTTACTAGACTGTGGTCTAAGAAATTGAATTTACATTTTCAGAGTGGCTCAGCCTCCAGGGTCAAGTACAGCTGTCTCTCTGTTTGTGATCTATTCAGAAGTCATAGACATGAAATGGCCCAGAAACTTAACACTTTACCTCACTGACCTTCTATATTCACATAAGTAATTTAATCAAATTCACAGCAACTTAGGAGTGCTGAAAATTGTATTCTTAAATGTTTATATCAGTCTATTTCCTTTTCTTCCTCATTCATTTTAATACATGTATTAAAGTAGTTATGAACTTGGACTCTTAGATGAAATCATGAAATAATGATCTTAAAATATCCAAATGATATAACATTCATTAAAGTCATTTAATTCTCACTTCTCTAAGAAACTGTAGTGACTCAGAAAGCATTGATTAGAACATTATAATACTTTATACTGATTGTTTCTCTTTTGCAGAGATAGAAAATTTAAACTCTACCATGGAACAGAAAATGGAATTAATTTTTGTACCTCTAATAGTTTTTAAGTATTTAGAGCCAGATCACACTCAAGTATAGATCTTTAAGGGATTTCTTGAATTGTTATGCTTAGGGCATTTTTAATCTATATTTTTGAAATCTATTGCTTGTTTGTTATATAACTATAAACAGTCAAGCTCTATTCAGTTTATGCTATTTTCTCCTCAAAAACAGAAGTTGAATTTTTTGGTTCTTTTTACATTAATGGAGTAAGAAAAGAGTAAATTTGACACATTTTATTTCTAGAAACTGTAGACTAAGTTGCTCCTATTCTGAAGAACACATTATAAACAAAAATGAATTAAAAATATCTTGGAGGCATCTTGAAGTATTACAGAAGCAAGGATGTACAGGTCTGAGAGCCAGGACCGGCTAACACTAGGGATTACTTCAAAGGTGGAAGTTCAACTCAAGTTTCGAGGGCAGTGGCACTGTGGCAAGGGACTAGGATCTCTAGAATGTTTCATGTAGCTTCTTGTGTAGATTCAGATGTATTTAAGCCAAAACAGAAAGAACTCCAGCAGCTGGGAATGTAGCTAAATGCCTCAGCCCTCAGCCCTTGCTGAGCAAGTGGAGGGCTCTGGGTTCAAGCGGTGTGCCCTCACAAACTGGACAAGATGGAAGAAATACAGAGATGCACATTATCACATACACGTTCATTTTAAACAACAGGGCAAAAGATACAGATGAATTTGACCATTGGAGCAGGTGCACCAGTACCATCTGGTATATTCCCTTCCCCCCACTCAGCTCAAATATTTTCTTAGGAAGTGGTTACTTATTCCTTCACCCTCTGGATACTCTGTTACTACCCTGACTCTCTTTTCTTTTTCACTTTCTTTTGCTTCCATCCATTTCTGCCACACAGAATTGGCTTTGATTTATGGAGCCTAGAATGAAAAACGTCTGTTTTTCATTTATAAAAAAATTATTTGAAAAATACAGTATCTGAACACATACTTTCTAAATACTGATGCAGTCAGTCATCTGAACTCTGTACAGGCAATGGAGGAGAAAAGTAGACTATTGGTAATCACCAAGAAATACTGATTTCATGTCAGCTTGGCAACAGCACAGAGGTAGGTTTACCTGCATCATGAGGAGAACAAGGTTAACAGAAATTAAAACACAAACCACTGTTCCTAAGTTACTGTCATACCAAATGGCAAGATCAGCATTCTCATTCCGCAGAGAAAACGAGGACAAAACAGACAACATATGTGAAGAGTTATCTGTAGAGTTCAGAATAATTGAGTGATAAGGAGTGTGTAACAAAATCTATATTAGGAAGAGTTTAGTCAAATTCTAAGCACTTGAAAAAAATTCTATTAATTTGGGGGGGGGTAAAGTAGCTTATAATGTGCTATAATTAAGAAGAGTTTTGAAAATTTAAGCCAGATGTTTGCCATAAATTATAAAGCACACATTCAAACCCCAAACCAAATTCAATAAAGCATTTTTGTGTAAGTTAATTTGGGAGAGTGGGTTTTATAGCAGACAAGTGCCTGAAGAGCTAGCATATGGCCTGAAATGTAACTCTGGAAAAACACTCTAATCTGTTCTCTTCCTTAGTTGAAATAAGTATCTTTCTAAACATTTTTAAATTCAGTGTAATTATATTTATTGTTAATGGGTATGCACACTTTGAATTTCGTTGTAAATACAAATCCAAAAATAATAAACCCCATAGCATCTACATAGTGCTTCAATGTGTGTGTTTATCTGTAGCTCATTCTGTTCACTGTACCAACGTGGCTTTTCCTGCATTGCCAGACATAGCTCCTTTGAAAGGATGCTATCTATCCACTTGGACTCTGTACAGATTCAAATTTCCAAATCATGTCCTGCTCCTAAGTCCCTGCTATGTACCATAACCTGTCGAAATTCTGAATTCTGAGAAACAAAAGATATCTTTCCGGGTTTGGTTCAGTGACTGTCTGCTTGCTTTCCCTTAGTCCAATGATGCTAATCAGTGAGCCTGAAGAGGCTCCAGTGTTCTTGCTTTGCTCCTTCTTTGTGGTTCATGTTCACTGCACATGAACCAGTGTTTTGAAATGACTATTGCTGTATTCCAATTCTGTTTCATACCCCCTTATCCTTTTCCAGTTCCTTGAGTGGAAATCCTTTTCTATATCATCATTCCAGGTGGTGATGCTGTTATTGGTGATGTATTATTTGTTCCTCTAGTTTGAACCTTTTTATTCTCATTTATTTTATTTTGTCTTAATATGGTTTATAGTGAATGGCATAATGTTTATTACTAAATGGCGAAAAGGCTGAGTTATATGTTAAATTATGTATTTTTGGATGTATACATAGTGAAAGCTATTTTGGGATATAGACAGATTTTTCTATCCTAGTGAGGAAAGGTTTTCTCAGAAAATGATCCAAATTTATTTATTTTAAAACCCCAGTAAGGGGCTTGAGAGGTGGCTCAGTGCTTAAGAGCAGTTACTGCTCTTGCAGAGGACCCTGGTTCAGTTCTCAGCACCCACATAGCAGCTCACAATTCTCTGTAATTATAGTTCCAAGAGATCTAGCCTTCTCACTTCTGCAGGATCCTGCACACATGTGGTGCAAATATACACTTTTGAGATCTGCAGAACACCTAATAGAACAAATAAGTATTACAATTCTAACAGAATGTTATACTAACAAAATGTAATCTCTTATTGGAGTATCATACATGTTCAGTAATGACGTATTTTTGCCTCACTGCTATCAACTGAAAAGGAGTCATACATAATGTGAGGAAGGAAGTTGATATAATAAGTGCTTAAGAATAAAGGCAAAGCCACTTCAATATTTAAAAAAATGTACTCACAAAAGTCAACATTTTAATTTTGACAGTTATATACTCCAGTTGAAGTTCTTAAAAAAAGCAAGAGTATTATAAGATAAAACATATCATAATCAACTAACTTATTTTATGGCATATTTCTGAGAATTTGACAGCTATAATTTAGTTGTTAATGAACTTATCAAAATCCTTTTGACACGGAAACATCATATGCATTAGTAATCCCTATGACAGTGTTTGGTCTGAAGAGTGACTTCACCTTTAACTCTGTAGCCTTAATTCATGTGATTTTTAAAGGGATTCTAATTGCTACAGATAATTATGCCATATCAACAACGAAATAATTGACAAGCTATCAACCTTTTGCATACCTTGTTTGTCAGTCTGTTATTTATATAATTTTATTAGTGATATCGGCAGGCAGATAGCAGTAGACAATGCTACGGTTTGTTTTGATAAATCTCTACACTGTATCGGCTTGAGTGTTTTGAATTACTTTCAAGAATCTTCTAAGAAATGTACTGCCCTCACTCATTGTACCCTCAAACACCAACATTTATGGCTTTTATCTCAATTGTTATTTATTGAGCCTGGGTCTATATTACTTTAAGAGACATCTAAAGGCTTGTTGTTTTTTTTTTAAATGGGATAATCGAGGCTAGAAATCCATTATGATTACTGAAGAATAGCATAAGAAAAGTGGTGATATTGAAAGTTTTACTATGAATTCATTCTGGTTCTTAGAAAACTGGAGACATGTTGTTCAATCATAATTCTCATCTCAACTTTAAATGAGTTGTCTTTCTGGTAAGGAAAAGAACTTTGTGTTTTGTAGACTATGATTTCCACTATCAGTATTAAGTGTTCAAAAGAAGTTTCTGAAGAGTCAGAAAAATCAACTCAAATATAAGAGAGTGTCTCTTGGTAATCATCATTTAATGTATTGATGACTGCACCACCATGCTGAAGTAGGCTTGAATTATCTCAGCTTGCACATCCAGTACATTAACAAATGTTAAAAAATGGAGGCCACTCTATCACTGGAGTGGAAACTGCTGTTTTCCCCACTATTATAGCAAAACATGTTGTTATACTCTTCTGAGAGCATCCATTCATCAGGATCCATTCGGCAGTCTAGTGCTTCTTCCCAGGAAGACAATCATAAGCACTGGTGGCGTTTTATTTTTTCCTCCATGTGATACATTCTTTTGGTGATGTATCAGACTCCTAAACAAAGCACTGCAGTCTGGATGGGTAGTGAATAGAAGAGTTTACATCCCACAGTTTGGAGAGATGGAAGTTGAAGCCCAAAGTACTGACATAAATACTACTTGGGCACATATATTTTAGTGGGGAACATAAACATTCTATCTCTAATATTTGTGAAATAAATTGATTAACACAGCTGCAATTTTCTCTGATTAGGAGAGACTGTTGGCTAGGACTTATATACAACTCAGACCTACCCCTTTCTTTATGTGTTCCTCATCACCTTAACATAATATGCAACAGTCAAATGTGTTCCCTAGCAAACCATTGGCTATTATTTTGGCTATCTTTAATTGTCGGTCTCTTCAAAGATTTTCAAAATAGATAAATCAAATAAAGTTGTCTTAAAGTAAAACTTCAAACATATACAAAGGCAAAGCATCTATCAACATTTAGATTTTGATTAAAGATGACATTAAATTTCTAGCAGCATGCCAGAAAACTCTAGAATATCTTTATAAGCTAAAGAGATATGCTTAGTGAATAGGACTTGGAAGGTGTGTGTACATCATCTTTTAGATTTACCTCTATTTGAATTCTTGTGTTCCCTTTTAAATGGTAAGATTCATTCTTTAATACACTACCTTCTTGTCCCTAATCATTCTTCTGTAGCTCTTTCTGAATTAAGCAAATATATTTCCAGGTCCACATTACCTGGAAGGAATAATCAGTGTTTTCCCTGAAGTATACTCATTTTATATCTCATAACACATTTCAATTTCTTACTTATCTATTTTGTTGTTGTTGTTAATTTGCTTCGCCAAACTAATGAAAGTTATGGATTATTGTTCAACCTGTGCTGCCACAACTGCTTGCAAGAAAGACTCATATGCACCAACTTGTTCATGTTTGATTACTATCATAAGTAACTTACAGTTGTCTTTAGTGCTTAATTCCTTCTGTTTGGATAGCAGATGCATGATAGGTACTAGGAAAAAGCAAGCAGATACTGTTCTCTCCCACCTTCTCTCTCTCTCTCTCTCTCTCTCTCTGGTTCTCTCTCTCTCTCTGTGTGTGTGTGTGTGTGTGTGTATGTATGAGTGTATGGACAGGTATCCTTGCCAATGTGAGCCTAAGCGCTAAGGTTGGGTTGCCTTTATCAAACATCTCTCCATCTTGTTTTGAGGGTTTTTTGGACCTGGGCACTGGACATTTCAGCTGCAAGAATATGAGGTCAAGGTATTACTGCTTTGAGTTTGACATTTTTTTTCCAAAGACAATTGATTTTAAAAAAGATCTATCTTATTTTGTATGTATGTGTGGAACTCTTTCCTCTGTCTCTCCCTCCCTTCTTCCCTTTGTCCCTCCCCCCTCTATGTGTGTGTGTGTGTGTGTGTGTGTGTGTGTGTGTGCGCAGCATGTGTGTGTATAGGTGCCTTCATGAGAGAGCTAGAAGACAGAGTTGGATCCGCTAGAATTGGAATTACAGGGGATTCTGAATTGTCTGACATGGGTGCCAAAACCCTACCCTAGGTCTCTTGCAAGAGCAGCAAGTACTCTTAATGCTGAGACATCTCTCTGGCTACAAGTCTGACTTTCTTAACTGCTTGCAGGTTTTCCAGTGTAGAGATCTTCTATTTGGTAGTAGCAAATTAAAACTATTAAACTTGACTCAGTGTTTATTCTACAAATACTTGAAACCTTGGGGCATCTATATAGCCTTATCCTGGCTTGCACTCTCACTATCTCTCTTCTGACTCTATCCCCTCACTCTTTTCCCTTCATAGCCTCTTGGAAGTTTTAATTACATCTGGACTTTGCTAAACCTAGCAAGGAAAGTCCTTTTGGGGGGTTTCTGGATCATTCTGTTTCTCTTGAATGTTGCAATCCTACATACACACTGAAAATATGCTGTGTTAGGGGCTTTTAATATTGACATATGTATAATCACATTATTTTTATTTATTATTTTTATTATTGTTGTTATTACTATATTATTTTTTTTACTTATTCACTTTATATCCTGATCACTGTCCCCTCCCAATCACTCCCTCCCACAATCCTTTCCTCATTCCCCTTCCCCTTCTCCTTTGAGCAGGTGGTATCCCTCTACCCTGGCACATCAAATCTCTGTGAGGCTAGGAGCATCCTCTCCCACTGAGTCCAGACAAGGCAGCTCAGCTATGCTACAGACAGGCAACAAATTTGGGACACACAGTCCCCAGTTTTTCGGGACCCACATGAAAACCAAGCTGCACATCTGCTACATATGAGTGGGGAGGCCTAGGTCCAACCTGTGTATGTTCTTTGGTTAGTGGTTCAGTTTTTGAGAGTCCCAAGGGTCCAGGTCAGTTGCATAACTCTTCCATAAGAGTCCCCATTGTTAGGCTATGAGTGTCTGCATCTGTCTGAGTCAGCTGCTGGGTGGAGCCTCTCAGGGGACTGCCATGCAGGTAGTGTCATGTCAGGGCTTAGACCTTGCCCATGGGATGGATCTCAAGTTGGGCTGGTTATTGGTTTGGCCATTCCCTCAATCTGAATCTCACATAGAAGAGGAGAATAAAATAGTTATAAGAGTCAGATGGAGAGAGGGAACTCGGAGGGAAGGAAATGGGGAGCGGGATGGGGGGATGCAAAATCAGATGTAGAGAGGGACAGGAGGAATGGTTAGGTGGCCATGAGAACGAATGGAAACCTACAACTGACAGGGGATGGGAGGTAGGGTCATCTCCAGGGAGAGACAGAGACCTGGGACAAGGGACTCACACAGAATCAATGAAGATGTCCTTAGCTGTGACTCATAGCATTGGGGATATGGAATCTGAAGAGGCCATATCCTGTAGCCAAGTAGGAATCCCTGTGGATCAGTAGGGGGATACCAACCCACCCTCAAATCTTTAGACATAAAGTTTACCCTGTTGACAAGAAATGCAGGGTTGGGATTTGGAGCAGATACACACACACACACACACACACACACACACACACACACACATACATGCACCTTGTTTTTAATTCTGTCAGTGTTACAATTATCACATTTACCCACGTTGGTACATTTAAATGCTGTTATTAATATAGCAGAGCAAGGGTGTGTGAACTTGTAAAAACATATTCAGATTGTCTTCAATTTCCTCTCCTCTAGGGTTGCTCTCAGCTTAACGTGGGAATATTCAGTGAGTAACTACCAGCATAGCTCTCTCTCCAAGTTCATCTGAGGATTCCTGAGATGTTCTCACTCAGTCCATCACCAACTATCACAAGAACTTGTGGGACTTAGTAACTTCTGTATAAAGAAATTTGTTGATATATTTCAAGAAAAGAATAAGTGATGCTGGAGTGATCTAAATTACCCTAGATTTCCTTTCTCCCTCTTTGAATCACATTTGACAGTCTTTCACACACACACACACACACACACACACACACACACACACACACACACGTTTAGTTTGTTTCCCCTGAGCTCATATGGATGGAATAGTCTGTCACTAGAATTAAAAATAGCCCAATCCCCAGACTTCCCTGGTGGTTACAGGAGTTCAAAAGAATTAGAATATTTAAAGATATCATTGCTGCTGCTGCAGCAAGGAGATTTTAGATAATGTGGGCTAAATAGGAGATGAGTGGGTCCTTCACTCAGTTTGATTTTGTCTCATAAGTGTTTCAAATAAGAATCTGGATTAATAGCAAAGGTGTGAAGAGTTAGCCTGCAATTGCAGGTCTTAAATGTGTTTTAAAAATTGACACTGCTAGAAAATACATTGTGTTCTCACTTGGTGACACATTTTATGACCCCGTTTTTAGTTGTACCGTTTGCCAACATCCTGAGAAGCTTTGTGACATACTTTACTTTCTTTGTCCTTGTTTTGTCTTTTTTTTTTATTCTTTCTGGCCTTGTAGCAAACTTTGTCAGGAAAAGATGTCATAACTTTTATTCTCTCTAATGGAAGTATCTTCACTTTTTGTAATAGGCTGAGGAAAGTTTTCATTTTTTTAAAAATGTGAATTTGGTTCATGGACAGGTGGTGTGCTGAGCTTTAAACAGCTTGATGAATGATTTGGCTCTGCATAGCAGTGTCAAATAATGTGTCTCAGTTGGCAGTCTCAATGAAACAGAATAAGGCAGCTGGTTTCCGTTATATATTAGAGTCCTTGTGCCTACTCGATATCCAGCTGTGCAGGCGAGGTATAAATCCTACCCTTCCTCTCCCACACAGCAGTAATTCACCAAGAGCTGCCCATTTAGGTCTGTTTACCTAATGATTGCACTCACTGTTGGGAGCCACTCCAGGGTCTGGGCAGATATGTCTTTTATTTTCTAATATATTTAGTTACACGATTCTAATTAACTTATTTTGTGGTTTTATATACTGGAGAACTGATGGAGTTTTTGCTTAGAATTCTGTGAAGAACAGTTGGCTTAGCTCTAAGAAGCTTGTGAGTTTCTAGTTACATTTCTAGTTTTGTTAACAGTAGTGATCTCAATTCACCATTTTTTTCCCTAGGAGAATTATGCTTTGGTTACTAGTCTACCAGACCTAGTTTTTTTTTTTTTCTCTACAAATGACAAGGTAAAATTCATATCTAAAGGAACTGTGTGATACTTAAGAACTTTGTCAGATATTGGTCCTTGAATTTTATTTTGTGGAGCACAAGAAGATACTTTAAGCATTCAGCTGTTTTCTTACGCTGATGGCTTTTCTTTACTTCTCAGAAGCATAAGAAGACATGCCTAGGAGATGATGGAGGCTGGACTAGAGTGGGATCACGCTGCCGGCCGGGTGAGGAAGGAATACTTTTAGTAATGGTAATCATGACTTATGATCCGTTTGGACTGCGGAGGTTGTTGCAAGTTTAAGACAGTTTTTAAGGCTGGCTGATTAGAATAGAGGGAGAGGTAATGAAGTATTTCTAGTGAGATGCAGATGTAAAGGAGGCAGAAAATGATCCTGGTTTAGAGCAATGAATTTGCAAATAATTAGACACTTAAGACTCTAGTTACCTGTTCATTAAAAAGGACTTTGGAGTTTAGAAACCACAGGGGTTGCAGAATCACCATAAGTGAAATCATGGAATAGAGTTGGTGACCAAGAGGAAGAGAGCGACAGGTAGGCATAGGAAAACATTAAGTATAAAGATGCTGAGTCTAAAGCTATACTCAAAATAAGATAGTGACAAACCATATTGGCTGTTGAGCACTGTAAAGGGTATGTATTGAAACATATTATAAAGATAAAACTTGCATTGGATTGTAAACGTTTAGAAGATGAAGCAGCAAAATATCTCAAAGTTTTATTTTGAGTACTCACTTGATGTAATACATTTGTATTTGTTGAGTTATAAAAATGCACCAATTTCAATATTTTATATAGAGTCTAGAAAATTTAATATTATATATATATGTGCACATGTACACATGCACACACATGTATGCACACCTACACACACTGACACATACACACACATATATAGCTATACATATACATAGTTGTATATATAATTATGTATATATAGTTATACATATATATCTATATACGTATATAGTTATACATACATATTATATATATACATGTGTATATGTATATATATATTTATACTCACAATAATATAGTCACAAACCATATTGGTTGCTGAGAACTTTAAGAGTATGTATTGAAATGTACTATAAAGAGCCATATATATATGGTATTTTGTTTCAACAGGCTTATCTGCTGGGTAAAGGAGTCTCTTCTGTGTGGTTGCTTACCAGTATACAGCCTTGCATATATTTAGTACAGTGGCTTGTCAGAATATAAGCCTCGAATATCCAGACCATTCCTGTCCTGCCTCCCATGTCCTCTCCCTCCAGGTGGACCAAATGAGAAGCACATGCTGCTTCACATGCAGTTTTTACACACGATGCTCACTATTTGGGGGGAACGCTCCTTTTTTCACTGCAAAATTTTCACCAGTTTGATTATTTAGCTTTTTAGATTTAATGAGTACATAGTATTAGCAGATGTGTTTTCTCTCTCTCTCCCTCTCCTTCCCCTTTCCCTCTCCCTCTTCCTCCACTTCTATGTTTAAGGGAAGAACATAGCAGACACATCTTCATATACCTGTTATCTATGAACCTGTCCCTTTTCCTCACTGACTATCAACTCACATGCATTTTTGCTTTCTTTTATATCCTTACAATATTTTACTCAAAATTATTTCATAGGAGGAACAGCAATATGAACTAACCAGTACCCCCAGAGCTCCCAGGAACTAAACCACCAACCAAACAGTACACATGATGGGACTCATGGCTCCAGCTACATATGTAGCAGAGGATGGCCTTGTCAGTCATCAATGGGAAGAGAGGCCTTTGGTCCTGTGCAGGCTTTATGCCCCAGTGAACAGGAATGCCAGGACTAGGAAGCAGGAATGGGTGGGTTGGTGAGCAGGGGTAGGGTTTTTTAGGAGGGGGTACTAGGAAAGGGGATAGCATTTGAAATGTAAATAAAGACAATATCCAATAAAAAATGAAAAAAAAATCATAAAAAATTCCTCATGCAGAGTTGAAATACTCTGTAGTATAGTTCTGAAATCATGTAAACTATTTTAAACATAATACTACTAGTATAATTTCTAAAGTAAACAATTCTCGACAGGACCAAGGGCCTTCTCTTCCGTTGATGCCAGACAAGGCCATCCTCTGCTACATATGCAGCTGGAGCCATGAAGACTCTCCATGTGTATTTTTTGGTTGGTGGTTTAGTCCCTGGGAACTCTGGGGGTCAGGTTAATTGATATTGTTGTTCTTCCTATGGGGTTGCAATCCCCTTCAGCTCCTTCAGTCCTTCCCCTAACTCTTCTCGTGGGGTCCTGATGCTCTGTCCAATGGTTGGTTGGCTGAGAGCATCCTCATCTGTATTGGTCAGGCTCCGGTAGAGCCTCTCTGGGACTGCTATACCAGGCTCCTGTCAGCATGTAAATGCTTCTTGGCATCAGCCATAGTGTCTGGGTTTGGTGTTTGCAGATGGGATGGATGCCTAGGTGGGGCAGTCTCTGGATGGCCTTCCCTTCATAGTCTGCTCCACCCAGTCGCTGTATTTTCTTTAGACAGGAATAATTATGGGTTAAAATATTTGAGATGGATGGGTGGCCCCATCACTCAACCAGGGCTGTGCCTATCCATTGGATATGGTTTCTACAGACAATATCTC